>CATOQI010000116.1:2500-102677 GCA_951802705.1 Netelia virgata | reverse complement strand
AATAAGTAAATAAGTAAATAAGTAAATAAGTAAATAAGTAAATAAGTAAATAAGTAAATAAGTAAATAAGTAAATAAGTAAATAAGTAAATAAGTAAATAAGTAAATAAGGAAATCAGTAAATAAGTAAATAAGTAAATAAGTAAATAAGTAAATAAGTAAATAAGTAAATAAGTAAATAAGTAAATAAGTAAATAAGTAAATAAGTAAATAAGTCAATAGGTAAATAAGTAAATAAGTAAATAAGTAAATAAGTAAATAAGTAAATAAGTAAATAAGTAAATAAGCAAACAGGTGAATAAGTAAATAAGTAAATAAGTAAATAAGTAAATAAGTAAATAAGTAAATAAGTAAATAATTAAATAAGTAAATGAGCAAATAAGTAAATAAGTAAATAAGCAAAGAAGTAAATAAGTAAATAAGTAAATAAGTAAATAAGTAAATAAGTAAATAAGCAAATAAGCAAATAAGTAAATAAGTAAATAAGTAAATAAGTAAATAAGTAAATAAGTAAATAGGTACATAAGTAAATAAGTCAACAAGTAAATGAGCAAAGAAGTAAATAAGTAAATAAGTAAATAAGTAAATAAGTAAATAAGTAAGTAAGTAAATAAGTAAATAAGTAAATAAGTAAGTAAGTAAATAAGTAAATAAGCAAATAAGTAAATAAGTAAGTAAGTAAATAAGTAAATAAGTAAATAAGTAAATAAGTAAATAAGTAAATAAGTACATATGTAAATAAGTAAATAAGTAAATAAGTAAATAAGTAAATACGCAAATAAGTAAATAAGCAAATAAGTAAATAAGTAAATAAGTAAATAAGCGAATAAGTAAATAAGTAAATAAGCAAATAAGTAAATAACTAAATAAGTAAATAACTAAATAACTAAATAAGTAAATAAGTTAATAAGTAAATAAGTAAATAAGCAAATAAGTAAATAAGTAAATAAGTAAATAGGTAAATAAGTAAATAAGTAAATAAGTAAATAAGTAAATAAGTAAATAAGTAAATAAGTACATAAGTAAATAAGTAAATAAGTAAATAAGTAAGTAAGTAAATAAGTAAATAAGTAAATAAGTAAATAAGTAAATAAGTAAATAGGTAAATAAGTAAAGAAGTAAATAAGTAAATAAGTAAATAAGGAAATAAGGAAATAAAGAAATAAGTAAATAAGTAAATAAGTAAATAAGCAAATAAGTAAATAAGTAAATAAGGAAATAAAGAAATAAGTAAATAAGTAAATAAGTAAATAAGTAAATAAGCAAATAAGTAAATAAGCAAATAAGTAAATAAGGAAATAAAGAAATAAGTAAATAAGTAAATAAGTAAATAAGTAAATAAGTAAATAAGTAAATAAGTAAATAAGTAAATAAGCAAATAAGTAAATAAGTAAATAAGTAAATAAGTAAATAAGTAAATAAGTAAATACGCAAATAAGTAAATAAGCAAATAAGTAAATAAGTAAATAAGTAAATAAGCAAATAAGTAAATAAGTAAATAAGCAAATAAGTAAATAAGTAAATAAGTAAATAAGTAAATAAGTAAATAAGTAAATAAATAAATAAGTAAATAAGTAAATAAGTAAATAAGTAAATAAGTAAATAAGTAAATAAGTAAATAAGTAAATAAGTAAATAAGTAAATAAGTAAATAAGTAAATAAGTAAATAAGTAAATAAGTAAATAGGTAAATAAGTAAATAAGTAAATAAGTAAATAAGTAAATAAGTAAATAAGTAAATAAGTAAATAAGTAAATAAGTAAATAAGCAAATAAGTAAATAAGTAAATAAGTAAATAAGTAAATAAGGAAATAAAGAAATAAGTAAATAAGTAAATAAGTAAATAAGTAAATAAGCAAATAAGTAAATAAGTAAATAAGCAAAGAAGTAAATAAGTAAATAAGTAAAGAAGCAAATAAGTAAATAAGTAAACAAGTAAATAAGTAAATAAGCAAATAAGTAAATAAGTAAATAAGTAAATAAGTAAATAAATAAATAAATAAATAAATAAATAAATAAGTAAGTAAATAAATAAATAAATAAGTAAATAAGTAAATAAGTAAATAAGCAAACAAGTAAATAAGTAAATAAGTAAATAAGTAAATAAGTAAATAAGTAAATAAGTAAATAAGTAAATAAGTAAATTATCAAATAAGTAAATAAGTAAATAAGTAAATAAGTAAATAAGTAAATAAGCAAATAAGTAAATAAGTAAATAAGCAAAGAAGTAAATAAGTAAATAAGTAAATAAGTAAATAAGCAAATAAGTAAACAAGTAAATAAGTAAATAAGTAAATAAGTAAATAAGTAAATAAGTAAATAAGTAAATTATCAAATAAGTAAATAAGTAAATAAGTAAATAAGTAAATAAGTAAATAAGTAAATAAGCAAATAAGTAAATAAGTAAATAAGCAAAGAAGTAAATAAGTAAATAAGTAAATAAGTAAATAAGCAAATAAGTAAATAAGTAAATAAGTAAATAAGTAAATAAGTAAATAAGCAAATAAGTAAATAAGCAAATAAGTAAATAAGTAAATAAGTAAATAAGCAAATCAGTAAATAAGTAAATAAGTAAATAAGCAAATAAGTAAATAAGTAAATAAGTAAATAAGTAAATAAGTAAATAAGTAAATAAGCAAATAAGTAAATAAGCAAATAAGTAAATAAGTAAATAAGTAAATAAGTAAATAAGCAAATAAGTAAATAAGTAAATACGTAAATCAGTAAATAAGTAAATAAGTAAATAAGTAAATAAGCAAATAAGTAAATAAGTAAATAAGTAAATAAGTAAATACGTAAATAAGTAAATAAGCAAATAAGTAAATAAGTAAATAAGCAAAGAAGTAAATAAGTAAATAAGTAAAGAAGCAAATAAGTAAATAAGTAAACAAGTAAATAAGTAAATAAGCAAATAAGTAAATAAGTAAATAAGTAAATAAGTAAATAAATAAATAAATAAATAAATAAATAAATAAGTAAGTAAATAAATAAATAAATAAGTAAATAAGTAAATAAGTAAATACGTAAATAAGTAAATAAGGAAATAAGTAAATAAGTAAATAAATAAATAAATAAATAAATAAATCAGTAAATAAGTAAATAAGTAAATAAGTAAATAAGTAAGTAAATAAGTAAATAAGCAAATAAGTAAATAAGTAAGTAAGTAAATAAGTAAATAAGTAAATAAGTAAATAAGTAAATAAGTAAATAAGTAAATAAGCAAATAAGTAAATAAGCAAATAAGCAAAGAAGTAAATAAGTAAATAAGTAAATAAGTAAATAAGCAAATAAGTAAATAAGCAAATAAGTAAATAAGTAAATAAGTAAATAAGTAAATAAGTAAATAAGTAAATAAGTAAATAAGTCAATAGGTAAATAAGTAAATAAGTAAATAAGTAAATAAGTAAATAAGTAAATAAGTAAATAAGTAAATAAGCAAACAGGTGAATAAGTAAATAAGTAAATAAGTAAATAAGTAAATAAGTAAATAAGTAAATAAGTAAATAATTAAATAAGTAAATGAGCAAATAAGTAAATAAGTAAATAAGCAAAGAAGTAAATAAGTAAATAAGTAAATAAGTAAATAAGTAAATAAGTAAATAAGCAAATAAGCAAATAAGTAAATAAGTAAATAAGTAAATAAGTAAATAAGTAAATAAGTAAATAGGTACATAAGTAAATAAGTCAACAAGTAAATGAGCAAAGAAGTAAATAAGTAAATAAGTAAATAAGTAAATAAGTAAATAAGTAAGTAAGTAAATAAGTAAATAAGTAAATAAGTAAGTAAGTAAATAAGTAAATAAGCAAATAAGTAAATAAGTAAGTAAGTAAATAAGTAAATAAGTAAATAAGTAAATAAGTAAATAAGTAAATAAGTACATATGTAAATAAGTAAATAAGTAAATAAGTAAATAAGTAAATACGCAAATAAGTAAATAAGCAAATAAGTAAATAAGTAAATAAGTAAATAAGCGAATAAGTAAATAAGTAAATAAGTAAATAAGTAAATAAGTAAATAAGTAAATAAGCAAATAAGTAAATAAGCAAATAAGTAAATAAGTAAATAAGTAATGAAGCAAATCAGTAAATAAGTAAATAAGTAAATAAGCAAATAAGTAAATAAGTAAATAAGTAAATAAGTAAATAAGTAAATAAGTAAATAAGCAAATAAGTAAATAAGCAAATAAGTAAATAAGTAAATAAGTAAATAAGTAAATAAGCAAATAAGTAAATAAGTAAATACGTAAATCAGTAAATAAGTAAATAAGTAAATAAGTAAATAAGCAAATAAGTAAATAAGTAAATAAGTAAATAAGTAAATACGTAAATAAGTAAATAAGCAAATAAGTAAATAAGTAAATAAGCAAAGAAGTAAATAAGTAAATAAGTAAAGAAGCAAATAAGTAAATAAGTAAACAAGTAAATAAGTAAATAAGCAAATAAGTAAATAAGTAAATAAGTAAATAAGTAAATAAATAAATAAATAAATAAATAAGTAAGTAAATAAATAAATAAATAAGTAAATAAGTAAATAAGTAAATACGTAAATAAGTAAATAAGGAAATAAGTAAATAAGTAAATAAATAAATAAATAAATAAATAAATCAGTAAATAAGTAAATAAGTAAATAAGTAAATAAGTAAGTAAATAAGTAAATAAGCAAATAAGTAAATAAGTAAGTAAGTAAATAAGTAAATAAGTAAATAAGTAAATAAGTAAATAAGTAAATAAGTAAATAAGCAAATAAGTAAATAAGCAAATAAGCAAAGAAGTAAATAAGTAAATAAGTAAATAAGTAAATAAGCAAATAAGTAAATAAGCAAATAAGTAAATAAGTAAATAAGTAAATAAGTAAATAAGTAAATAAGTAAATAAGTAAATAAGTAAATAAGTAAATAAGTAAATAAGTAAATAAGTAAATAAGTAAATAAGTAAATAAGTAAATAAGTAAATAAGGAAATCAGTAAATAAGTAAATAAGTAAATAAGTAAATAAGTAAATAAGTAAATAAGTAAATAAGTAAATAAGTAAATAAGTAAATAAGTAAATAAGTAAATAAGTCAATAGGTAAATAAGTAAATAAGTAAATAAGTAAATAAGTAAATAAGTAAATAAGTAAATAAGTAAATAAGCAAACAGGTGAATAAGTAAATAAGTAAATAAGTAAATAAGTAAATAAGTAAATAAGTAAATAAGTAAATAATTAAATAAGTAAATGAGCAAATAAGTAAATAAGTAAATAAGCAAAGAAGTAAATAAGTAAATAAGTAAATAAGTAAATAAGTAAATAAGTAAATAAGCAAATAAGCAAATAAGTAAATAAGTAAATAAGTAAATAAGTAAATAAGTAAATAAGTAAATAGGTACATAAGTAAATAAGTCAACAAGTAAATGAGCAAAGAAGTAAATAAGTAAATAAGTAAATAAGTAAATAAGTAAATAAGTAAGTAAGTAAATAAGTAAATAAGTAAATAAGTAAGTAAGTAAATAAGTAAATAAGCAAATAAGTAAATAAGTAAGTAAGTAAATAAGTAAATAAGTAAATAAGTAAATAAGTAAATAAGTAAATAAGTACATATGTAAATAAGTAAATAAGTAAATAAGTAAATAAGTAAATACGCAAATAAGTAAATAAGCAAATAAGTAAATAAGTAAATAAGTAAATAAGCGAATAAGTAAATAAGTAAATAAGCAAATAAGTAAATAACTAAATAAGTAAATAACTAAATAACTAAATAAGTAAATAAGTTAATAAGTAAATAAGTAAATAAGCAAATAAGTAAATAAGTAAATAAGTAAATAGGTAAATAAGTAAATAAGTAAATAAGTAAATAAGTAAATAAGTAAATAAGTAAATAAGTACATAAGTAAATAAGTAAATAAGTAAATAAGTAAGTAAGTAAATAAGTAAATAAGTAAATAAGTAAATAAGTAAATAAGTAAATAGGTAAATAAGTAAAGAAGTAAATAAGTAAATAAGTAAATAAGGAAATAAGGAAATAAAGAAATAAGTAAATAAGTAAATAAGTAAATAAGCAAATAAGTAAATAAGTAAATAAGGAAATAAAGAAATAAGTAAATAAGTAAATAAGTAAATAAGTAAATAAGCAAATAAGTAAATAAGCAAATAAGTAAATAAGGAAATAAAGAAATAAGTAAATAAGTAAATAAGTAAATAAGTAAATAAGTAAATAAGTAAATAAGTAAATAAGTAAATAAGCAAATAAGTAAATAAGTAAATAAGTAAATAAGTAAATAAGTAAATAAGTAAATACGCAAATAAGTAAATAAGCAAATAAGTAAATAAGTAAATAAGTAAATAAGCAAATAAGTAAATAAGTAAATAAGCAAATAAGTAAATAAGTAAATAAGTAAATAAGTAAATAAGTAAATAAGTAAATAAATAAATAAGTAAATAAGTAAATAAGTAAATAAGTAAATAAGTAAATAAGTAAATAAGTAAATAAGTAAATAAGTAAATAAGTAAATAAGTAAATAAGTAAATAAGTAAATAAGTAAATAGGTAAATAAGTAAATAAGTAAATAAGTAAATAAGTAAATAAGTAAATAAGTAAATAAGTAAATAAGTAAATAAGTAAATAAGTAAATAAGCAAATAAGTAAATAAGTAAATAAGTAAATAAGTAAATAAGGAAATAAAGAAATAAGTAAATAAGTAAATAAGTAAATAAGTAAATAAGCAAATAAGTAAATAAGTAAATAAGCAAAGAAGTAAATAAGTAAATAAGTAAAGAAGCAAATAAGTAAATAAGTAAACAAGTAAATAAGTAAATAAGCAAATAAGTAAATAAGTAAATAAGTAAATAAGTAAATAAATAAATAAATAAATAAATAAATAAATAAGTAAGTAAATAAATAAATAAATAAGTAAATAAGTAAATAAGTAAATAAGCAAACAAGTAAATAAGTAAATAAGTAAATAAGTAAATAAGTAAATAAGTAAATAAGTAAATAAGTAAATAAGTAAATTATCAAATAAGTAAATAAGTAAATAAGTAAATAAGTAAATAAGTAAATAAGCAAATAAGTAAACAAGTAAATAAGTAAATAAGTAAATAAGTAAATAAGTAAATAAGTAAATAAGTAAATTATCAAATAAGTAAATAAGTAAATAAGTAAATAAGTAAATAAGTAAATAAGTAAATAAGCAAATAAGTAAATAAGTAAATAAGCAAAGAAGTAAATAAGTAAATAAGTAAATAAGTAAATAAGCAAATAAGTAAATAAGTAAATAAGTAAATAAGTAAATAAGTAAATAAGCAAATAAGTAAATAAGCAAATAAGTAAATAAGTAAATAAGTAAATAAGCAAATCAGTAAATAAGTAAATAAGTAAATAAGCAAATAAGTAAATAAGTAAATAAGTAAATAAGTAAATAAGTAAATAAGTAAATAAGCAAATAAGTAAATAAGCAAATAAGTAAATAAGTAAATAAGTAAATAAGTAAATAAGCAAATAAGTAAATAAGTAAATACGTAAATCAGTAAATAAGTAAATAAGTAAATAAGTAAATAAGCAAATAAGTAAATAAGTAAATAAGTAAATAAGTAAATACGTAAATAAGTAAATAAGCAAATAAGTAAATAAGTAAATAAGCAAAGAAGTAAATAAGTAAATAAGTAAAGAAGCAAATAAGTAAATAAGTAAACAAGTAAATAAGTAAATAAGCAAATAAGTAAATAAGTAAATAAGTAAATAAGTAAATAAATAAATAAATAAATAAATAAATAAATAAGTAAGTAAATAAATAAATAAATAAGTAAATAAGTAAATAAGTAAATACGTAAATAAGTAAATAAGGAAATAAGTAAATAAGTAAATAAATAAATAAATAAATAAATAAATCAGTAAATAAGTAAATAAGTAAATAAGTAAATAAGTAAGTAAATAAGTAAATAAGCAAATAAGTAAATAAGTAAGTAAGTAAATAAGTAAATAAGTAAATAAGTAAATAAGTAAATAAGTAAATAAGTAAATAAGCAAATAAGTAAATAAGCAAATAAGCAAAGAAGTAAATAAGTAAATAAGTAAATAAGTAAATAAGCAAATAAGTAAATAAGCAAACAGGTGAATAAGTAAATAAGTAAATAAGTAAATAAGTAAATAAGTAAATAAGTAAATAAGTAAATAATTAAATAAGTAAATGAGCAAATAAGTAAATAAGTAAATAAGTAAATAAGTAAATAAGTAAATAAGTAAATAAGTAAATAAGTCAATAGGTAAATAAGTAAATAAGTAAATAAGTAAATAAGTAAATAAGTAAATAAGTAAATAAGTAAATAAGCAAACAGGTGAATAAGTAAATAAGTAAATAAGTAAATAAGTAAATAAGTAAATAAGTAAATAAGTAAATAATTAAATAAGTAAATGAGCAAATAAGTAAATAAGTAAATAAGCAAAGAAGTAAATATGTAAATAAGTAAATAAGTAAATAAGTAAATAAGTAAATAAGCAAATAAGCAAATAAGTAAATAAGTAAATAAGTAAATAAGTAAATAAGTAAATAAGTAAATAGGTACATAAGTAAATAAGTCAACAAGTAAATGAGCAAAGAAGTAAATAAGTAAATAAGCAAATAAGTAAATAAGTAAGTAAGTAAATAAGTAAATAAGTAAATAAGTAAATAAGTAAATAAGTAAATAAGTACATATGTAAATAAGTAAATAAGTAAATAAGTAAATAAGTAAATACGCAAATAAGTAAATAAGCAAATAAGTAAATAAGTAAATAAGTAAATAAGCGAATAAGTAAATAAGTAAATAAGCAAATAAGTAAATAACTAAATAAGTAAATAACTAAATAACTAAATAAGTAAATAAGTTAATAAGTAAATAAGTAAATAAGCAAATAAGTAAATAAGTAAATAAGTAAATAGGTAAATAAGTAAATAAGTAAATAAGTAAATAAGTAAATAAGTAAATAAGTAAATAAGTACATAAGTAAATAAGTAAATAAGTAAATAAGTAAATAAGTAAATAAGTAAATAAGTAAATAAGTAAATAAGTAAATAAGTAAATAGGTAAATAAGTAAAGAAGTAAATAAGTAAATAAGTAAATAAGGAAATAAGGAAATAAAGAAATAAGTAAATAAGTAAATAAGTAAATAAGCAAATAAGTAAATAAGTAAATAAGGAAATAAAGAAATAAGTAAATAAGTAAATAAGTAAATAAGTAAATAAGCAAATAAGTAAATAAGTAAATAAGTAAATAAGTAAATAAGTAAATAAGTAAATACGCAAATAAGTAAATAAGCAAATAAGTAAATAAGTAAATAAGTAAATAAGCAAATAAGTAAATAAGTAAATAAGCAAATAAGTAAATAAGTAAATAAGTAAATAAGTAAATAAGTAAATAAGTAAATAAATAAATAAGTAAATAAGTAAATAAGTAAATAAGTAAATAAGTAAATAAGTAAATAAGTAAATAAGTAAATAAGTAAATAAGTAAATAAGTAAATAAGTAAATAAGTAAATAGGTAAATAAGTAAATAAGTAAATAAGTAAATAAGTAAATAAGTAAATAAGTAAATAAGTAAATAAGTAAATAAGTAAATAAGCAAATAAGTAAATAAGTAAATAAGTAAATAAGTAAATAAGGAAATAAAGAAATAAGTAAATAAGTAAATAAGTAAATAAGTAAATAAGCAAATAAGTAAATAAGTAAATAAGTAAATAAGTAAATAAGTAAATAAGTAAATAAGCAGATAAGTAAATAAGTAAATAAGTAAATAAGTAAATAAGTAAATAAGTAAATAAGTAAATAAGTAAATAAGTAAATAAATAAATAAGTAAATAAGTAAATAAGTAAATAAGTAAATAAGTAAATAAGTAAATAAGTAAATAAGGAAATAAAGAAATAAGTAAATAAGTAAATAAGTAAATAAGTAAATAAGTAAATAAGCAAATAAGTAAATAAGTAAATAAGTAAATAAGTAAATACGCAAATAAGTAAATACGCAAATAAGTAAATAAGCAAATAAGTAAATAAGTAAATAAGTAAATAAGTAAATAAGTAAATAAGTAAATAAGTAAATAAGCAAATAAGTAAATAAGTAAATAAGTAAATAAGTAAATAAGTAAATAAGTAAATAAGTAAATAAGTAAATAAGTAAATAAGTAAATTATCAAATAAGTAAATAAGTAAATAAGTAAATAAGTAAATAAGTAAATAAGCAAATAAGTAAACAAGTAAATAAGTAAATAAGTAAATAAGTAAATAAGTAAATAAGTAAATAAGTAAATTATCAAATAAGTAAATAAGTAAATAAGTAAATAAGTAAATAAGTAAATAAGTAAATAAGCAAATAAGTAAATAAGTAAATAAGCAAAGAAGTAAATAAGTAAATAAGTAAATAAGTAAATAAGCAAATAAGTAAATAAGTAAATAAGTAAATAAGTAAATAAGTAAATAAGCAAATAAGTAAATAAGCAAATAAGTAAATAAGTAAATAAGTAAATAAGCAAATCAGTAAATAAGTAAATAAGTAAATAAGCAAATAAGTAAATAAGTAAATAAGTAAATAAGTAAATAAGTAAATAAGTAAATAAGCAAATAAGTAAATAAGCAAATAAGTAAATAAGTAAATAAGTAAATAAGTAAATAAGCAAATAAGTAAATAAGTAAATACGTAAATCAGTAAATAAGTAAATAAGTAAATAAGTAAATAAGCAAATAAGTAAATAAGTAAATAAGTAAATAAGTAAATACGTAAATAAGTAAATAAGCAAATAAGTAAATAAGTAAATAAGCAAAGAAGTAAATAAGTAAATAAGTAAAGAAGCAAATAAGTAAATAAGTAAACAAGTAAATAAGTAAATAAGCAAATAAGTAAATAAGTAAATAAGTAAATGAGTAAATAAATAAATAAATAAATAAATAAATAAATAAGTAAGTAAATAAATAAATAAATAAGTAAATAAGTAAATAAGTAAATACGTAAATAAGTAAATAAGGAAATAAGTAAATAAGTAAATAAATAAATAAATAAATAAATAAATCAGTAAATAAGTAAATAAGTAAATAAGTAAATAAGTAAGTAAATAAGTAAATAAGCAAATAAGTAAATAAGTAAGTAAGTAAATAAGTAAATAAGTAAATAAGTAAATAAGTAAATAAGTAAATAAGTAAATAAGCAAATAAGTAAATAAGCAAATAAGCAAAGAAGTAAATAAGTAAATAAGTAAATAAGTAAATAAGCAAATAAGTAAATAAGCAAACAGGTGAATAAGTAAATAAGTAAATAAGTAAATAAGTAAATAAGTAAATAAGTAAATAAGTAAATAATTAAATAAGTAAATGAGCAAATAAGTAAATAAGTAAATAAGTAAATAAGTAAATAAGTAAATAAGTAAATAAGTAAATAAGTCAATAGGTAAATAAGTAAATAAGTAAATAAGTAAATAAGTAAATAAGTAAATAAGTAAATAAGTAAATAAGCAAACAGGTGAATAAGTAAATAAGTAAATAAGTAAATAAGTAAATAAGTAAATAAGTAAATAAGTAAATAATTAAATAAGTAAATGAGCAAATAAGTAAATAAGTAAATAAGCAAAGAAGTAAATATGTAAATAAGTAAATAAGTAAATAAGTAAATAAGTAAATAAGCAAATAAGCAAATAAGTAAATAAGTAAATAAGTAAATAAGTAAATAAGTAAATAAGTAAATAGGTACATAAGTAAATAAGTCAACAAGTAAATGAGCAAAGAAGTAAATAAGTAAATAAGCAAATAAGTAAATAAGTAAGTAAGTAAATAAGTAAATAAGTAAATAAGTAAATAAGTAAATAAGTAAATAAGTACATATGTAAATAAGTAAATAAGTAAATAAGTAAATAAGTAAATACGCAAATAAGTAAATAAGCAAATAAGTAAATAAGTAAATAAGTAAATAAGCGAATAAGTAAATAAGTAAATAAGCAAATAAGTAAATAACTAAATAAGTAAATAACTAAATAACTAAATAAGTAAATAAGTTAATAAGTAAATAAGTAAATAAGCAAATAAGTAAATAAGTAAATAAGTAAATAGGTAAATAAGTAAATAAGTAAATAAGTAAATAAGTAAATAAGTAAATAAGTAAATAAGTACATAAGTAAATAAGTAAATAAGTAAATAAGTAAATAAGTAAATAAGTAAATAAGTAAATAAGTAAATAAGTAAATAAGTAAATAGGTAAATAAGTAAAGAAGTAAATAAGTAAATAAGTAAATAAGGAAATAAGGAAATAAAGAAATAAGTAAATAAGTAAATAAGTAAATAAGCAAATAAGTAAATAAGTAAATAAGGAAATAAAGAAATAAGTAAATAAGTAAATAAGTAAATAAGTAAATAAGCAAATAAGTAAATAAGTAAATAAGTAAATAAGTAAATAAGTAAATAAGTAAATACGCAAATAAGTAAATAAGCAAATAAGTAAATAAGTAAATAAGTAAATAAGCAAATAAGTAAATAAGTAAATAAGCAAATAAGTAAATAAGTAAATAAGTAAATAAGTAAATAAGTAAATAAGTAAATAAATAAATAAGTAAATAAGTAAATAAGTAAATAAGTAAATAAGTAAATAAGTAAATAAGTAAATAAGTAAATAAGTAAATAAGTAAATAAGTAAATAAGTAAATAAGTAAATAAGTAAATAGGTAAATAAGTAAATAAGTAAATAAGTAAATAAGTAAATAAGTAAATAAGTAAATAAGTAAATAAGTAAATAAGTAAATAAGTAAATAAGCAAATAAGTAAATAAGTAAATAAGTAAATAAGTAAATAAGGAAATAAAGAAATAAGTAAATAAGTAAATAAGTAAATAAGTAAATAAGCAAATAAGTAAATAAGTAAATAAGTAAATAAGTAAATAAGTAAATAAGTAAATAAGCAGATAAGTAAATAAGTAAATAAGTAAATAAGTAAATAAGTAAATAAGTAAATAAGTAAATAAGTAAATAAGTAAATAAATAAATAAGTAAATAAGTAAATAAGTAAATAAGTAAATAAGTAAATAAGTAAATAAGTAAATAAGGAAATAAAGAAATAAGTAAATAAGTAAATAAGTAAATAAGTAAATAAGTAAATAAGTAAATAAGCAAATAAGTAAATAAGTAAATAAGTAAATAAGTAAATACGCAAATAAGTAAATACGCAAATAAGTAAATAAGCAAATAAGTAAATAAGTAAATAAGTAAATAAGTAAATAAGTAAATAAGTAAATAAGTAAATAAGCAAATAAGTAAATAAGTAAATAAGTAAATAAGTAAATAAGTAAATAAGCAAATAAGTAAATAAGCAAATAAGTAAAAAAGTAAATAAGCAAATAAGTAAATAAGTAAATAAGTAAATAAGTAAATAAGTAAATAAGTAAATAAGTAAATAAATAAATAAGTAAATAAGTAAATAAGTAAATAAGTAAATAAGTAAATAAGTAAATAAGTAAATAAGTAAATAAGTAAATAAGTAAATAAATAAATAAATAAATAAATAAATAAATAAATAAATAAATAAATAAATAAATAAATAAATAAATAAATAAATAAATAAATAAATAAATAAATAAATAAATAAATAAATAAATAAATAAATAAATAAATAAATAAATAAATAAATAAATAAATAAATAAATAAATAAATAAATAAATAAATAAATAAATAAATAAATAAATAAATAAATAAATAAATAAATAAATAAATAAATAAATAAATAAATAAATAAACAAATAAATAAATAAATAAATAAATAAATAAATAAATAAATAAATAAATAAATAAATAAATAAATAAATAAATAAATAAATAAATAAATAAATAAATAAATAAATAAATAAATAAATAAATAAATAAATAAATAAATAAATAAATAAATAAATAAATAAATAAATAAATAAGTACATAAGTAAATAAGTAAATAAGTAAATAAGCAAATAAGTAAATAAGTAAATAAGTCAATAAGCAAATAAGTAAATAAGTAAATAAGCAAATAAGTAAATAAGTAAATAAGTAAATAAGTAAATAAGTAAATAAGTAAATAAGTAAATAAGTAAATAAGTAAATAAGCAAACAAGTAAATAAGTAAATAAGTAAATAAGTAAATAAGTAAATAAGCAAATAAGTAAATAAGTAAACAAGCAAAGAAGTAAATAAGTAAATAAGTAAATAAGTAAATAAGCAAATAAGTAAATAAGTAAATAAGTAAATAAGTAAATAAGTAAATAAGCAAATAAGTAAATAAGCAAATAAGTAAATAAGTAAATAAGTAAATAAGCAAATCAGTAAATAAGTAAATAAGTAAATAAGCAAATAAGTAAATAAGTAAATAAGTAAATAAGTAAATAAGTAAATAAGTAAATAAGCAAATAAGTAAATAAGCAAATAAGTAAATAAGTAAATAAGTAAATAAGTAAATAAGCAAATAAGTAAATAAGTAAATACGTAAATCAGTAAATAAGTAAATAAGTAAATAAGTAAATAAGCAAATAAGTAAATAAGTAAATAAGTAAATAAGTAAATACGTAAATAAGTAAGTAAGTAAATAAGTAAATAAGCAAATAAGTAAAAAAGTAAATAAGCAAATAAGTAAATAAGTAAATAAGTAAATAAGTAAATAAGTAAATAAGTAAATAAGTAAATAAATAAATAAGTAAATAAGTAAATAAGTAAATAAGTAAATAAGTAAATAAGTAAATAAGTAAATAAGTAAATAAGTAAATAAGTAAATAAGTAAATAAGTAAATAAATAAATAAATAAATAAATAAATAAGTACATAAGTAAATAAGTAAATAAGTAAATAAGCAAATAAGTAAATAAGTAAATAAGTCAATAAGCAAATAAGTAAATAAGTAAATAAGTAAATAAGCAAATAAGTAAATAAGTACATAAGTAAATAAGTAAATAAGTAAATAAGGAAATAAAGAAATAAGTAAATAAGTAAATAAGTAAATAAGTAAATAAGCAAATAAGTAAATAAGTAAATAAGTAAATAAGTAAATAAGTAAATAAGTAAATAAGCAGATAAGTAAATAAGTAAATAAGTAAATAAGTAAATAAGTAAATAAGTAAATAAGTAAATAAGTAAATAAGTAAATAAATAAATAAGTAAATAAGTAAATAAGTAAATAAGTAAATAAGTAAATAAGTAAATAAGTAAATAAGGAAATAAAGAAATAAGTAAATAAGTAAATAAGTAAATAAGTAAATAAGTAAATAAGTAAATAAGCAAATAAGTAAATAAGTAAATAAGTAAATAAGTAAATACGCAAATAAGTAAATACGCAAATAAGTAAATAAGCAAATAAGTAAATAAGTAAATAAGTAAATAAGTAAATAAGTAAATAAGTAAATAAGTAAATAAGCAAATAAGTAAATAAGTAAATAAGTAAATAAGTAAATAAGTAAATAAGCAAATAAGTAAATAAGCAAATAAGTAAAAAAGTAAATAAGCAAATAAGTAAATAAGTAAATAAGTAAATAAGTAAATAAGTAAATAAGTAAATAAGTAAATAAATAAATAAGTAAATAAGTAAATAAGTAAATAAGTAAATAAGTAAATAAGTAAATAAATAAATAAATAAATAAATAAATAAGTACATAAGTAAATAAGTAAATAAGTAAATAAGCAAATAAGTAAATAAGTAAATAAGTCAATAAGCAAATAAGTAAATAAGTAAATAAGTAAATAAGCAAATAAGTAAATAAGTACATAAGTAAATAAGTAAATAAGTAAATAAGCAAATAAGTAAATAAGTAAATAAGTCAATAAGCAAATAAGTAAATAAGTAAATAAGCAAATAAGTAAATAAGTAAATAAGTAAATAAGTAAATAAGTAAATAAGTAAATAAGTAAATAAGTAAATAAGTAAATAAGTAAATAAGTAAATAAGCAAACAAGTAAATAAGTAAATAAGTAAATAAGTAAATAAGTAAATAAGCAAATAAGTAAATAAGTAAATAAGTCAATAAGCAAATAAGTAAATAAGTAAATAAGCAAATAAGTAAATAAGTAAATAAGTAAATAAGTAAATAAGTAAATAAGTAAATAAGTAAATAAGTAAATAAGTAAATAAGCAAACAAGTAAATAAGTAAATAAGTAAATAAGTAAATAAGTAAATAAGTAAATAAGTAAATAAGTAAATAAGTAAATAAGTAAATAAGTAAATAAGTAAATAAGCAAATAAGTAAATAAGTAAATAAGCAAAGAAGTAAATAAGTAAATAAGTAAATAAGTAAATAAGCAAATAAGTAAATAAGTAAATAAGTAAATAAGTAAATAAGTAAATAAGTAAATAAGTAAATAAGTAAATAAGGAAATAAAGAAATAAGTAAATAAGTAAATAAGTAAATAAGTAAATAAGCAAATAAGTAAATAAGTGAATAAGCAAATAAGTAAATAAGTAAATAAGTAAATAAGTAAATAAGTAAATAAGCAAATAAGTAAATAAGTAAATGAGTAAATAAGTAAATAAGTAAATAAGCAAATAAGTAAATAAGTAAATAAGTAAATAAGTAAATAAGCAAATAAGTAAATAAGCAAATAAGTAAAAAAGTAAATAAGCAAATAAGTAAATAAGTAAATAAGTAAATAAGTAAATAAGTAAATAAGTAAATAAGTAAATAAATAAATAAGTAAATAAGTAAATAAGTAAATAAGTCAATAAGCAAATAAGTAAATAAGTAAATAAGCAAATAAGTAAATAAGTAAATAAGTAAATAAGCAAATAAGTAAATAAGTAAATGAGTAAATAAGTAAATAAGTAAATAAGCAAATAAGTAAATAAGTAAATAAGTAAATAAGTAAATAAGCAAATAAGTAAATAAGCAAATAAGTAAAAAAGTAAATAAGCAAATAAGTAAATAAGTAAATAAGTAAATAAGTAAATAAGTAAATAAGTAAATAAGTAAATAAATAAATAAGTAAATAAGTAAATAAGTAAATAAGTCAATAAGCAAATAAGTAAATAAGTAAATAAGCAAATAAGTAAATAAGTAAATAAATAAATAAATAAATAAATAAATAAATAAATAAATAAATAAATAAATAAATAAATAAATAAATAAATAAATAAATAAATAAATAAATAAATAAATAAATAAATAAATAAATAAACAAATAAATAAATAAATAAATAAATAAATAAATAAATAAATAAATAAATAAATAAATAAATAAATAAATAAATAAATAAATAAATAAATAAGTACATAAGTAAATAAGTAAATAAGTAAATAAGCAAATAAGTAAATAAGTAAATAAGTCAATAAGTAAATAAGTAAATAAGTAAATAAGTAAATAAGCAAATAAGTAAATAAGTACATAAGTAAATAAGTAAATAAGTAAATAAGCAAATAAGTAAATAAGTAAATAAGTCAATAAGCAAATAAGTAAATAAGTAAATAAGCAAATAAGTAAATAAGTAAATAAGTAAATAAGTAAATAAGTAAATAAGTAAATAAGTAAATAAGTAAATAAGTAAATAAGCAAACAAGTAAATAAGTAAATAAGTAAATAAGTAAATAAGTAAATAAGCAAATAAGTAAATAAGTAAATAAGTCAATAAGCAAATAAGTAAATAAGTAAATAAGCAAATAAGTAAATAAGTAAATAAGTAAATAAGTAAATAAGTAAATAAGTAAATAAGTAAATAAGTAAATAAGTAAATAAGCAAACAAGTAAATAAGTAAATAAGTAAATAAGTAAATAAGTAAATAAGTAAATAAGTAAATAAGTAAATAAGCATATAAGTAAATAAGTAAATAAGCAAAGAAGTAAATAAGTAAATAAGTAAATAAGTAAATAAGCAAATAAGTAAATAAGTAAATAAGTAAATAAGTAAATAAGCAAATAAGTAAATAAGCAAATAAGTAAATAAGTGAATAAGCAAATAAGTAAATAAGTAAATAAGTAAATAAGTAAATAAGTAAATAAGCAAATAAGTAAATAAGTAAATGAGTAAATAAGTAAATAAGTAAATAAGTAAATAAGCAGATAAGTAAATAAGTAAATAAGTAAATAAGTAAATAAGTAAATAAGTAAATAAGTAAATAAGTAAATAAGTAAATAAATAAATAAGTAAATAAGTAAATAAGTAAATAAGTAAATAAGTAAATAAGTAAATAAGTAAATAAGGAAATAAAGAAATAAGTAAATAAGTAAATAAGTAAATAAGCAAATAAGTAAATAAGTAAATAAGTAAATAAGTAAATACGCAAATAAGTAAATAAGCAAATAAGTAAATAAGTAAATAAGTAAATAAGTAAATAAGTAAATAAGTAAATAAGTAAATAAGCAAATAAGTAAATAAGTAAATAAGTAAATAAGTAAATAAGTAAATAAGTAAATAAGCAAATAAGTAAATAAGTAAATAAGTCAATAAGCAAATAAGTAAATAAGTAAATAAGCAAATAAGTAAATAAGTAAATAAGTAAATAAGTAAATAAGTAAATAAGTAAATAAGTAAATAAGTAAATAAGTAAATAAGTAAATAAGTAAATAAGCAAACAAGTAAATAAGTAAATAAGTAAATAAGTAAATAAGTAAATAAGCAAATAAGTAAATAAGTAAATAAGTCAATAAGCAAATAAGTAAATAAGTAAATAAGCAAATAAGTAAATAAGTAAATAAGTAAATAAGTAAATAAGTAAATAAGTAAATAAGTAAATAAGTAAATAAGTAAATAAGCAAACAAGTAAATAAGTAAATAAGTAAATAAGTAAATAAGTAAATAAGTAAATAAGTAAATAAGTAAATAAGTAAATAAGTAAATAAGTAAATAAGTAAATAAGCAAATAAGTAAATAAGTAAATAAGCAAAGAAGTAAATAAGTAAATAAGTAAATAAGTAAATAAGCAAATAAGTAAATAAGTAAATAAGTAAATAAGTAAATAAGTAAATAAGTAAATAAGTAAATAAGTAAATAAGGAAATAAAGAAATAAGTAAATAAGTAAATAAGTAAATAAGCAAATAAGTAAATAAGTGAATAAGCAAATAAGTAAATAAGTAAATAAGTAAATAAGTAAATAAGTAAATAAGCAAATAAGTAAATAAGTAAATGAGTAAATAAGTAAATAAGTAAATAAGCAAATAAGTAAATAAGTAAATAAGTAAATAAGTAAATAAGCAAATAAGTAAATAAGCAAATAAGTAAAAAAGTAAATAAGCAAATAAGTAAATAAGTAAATAAGTAAATAAGTAAATAAGTAAATAAGTAAATAAGTAAATAAATAAATAAGTAAATAAGTAAATAAGTAAATAAGTCAATAAGCAAATAAGTAAATAAGTAAATAAGCAAATAAGTAAATAAGTAAATAAGTAAATAAGCAAATAAGTAAATAAGTAAATGAGTAAATAAGTAAATAAGTAAATAAGCAAATAAGTAAATAAGTAAATAAGTAAATAAGTAAATAAGCAAATAAGTAAATAAGCAAATAAGTAAAAAAGTAAATAAGCAAATAAGTAAATAAGTAAATAAGTAAATAAGTAAATAAGTAAATAAGTAAATAAGTAAATAAATAAATAAGTAAATAAGTAAATAAGTAAATAAGTCAATAAGCAAATAAGTAAATAAGTAAATAAGCAAATAAGTAAATAAGTAAATAAATAAATAAATAAATAAATAAATAAATAAATAAATAAATAAATAAATAAATAAATAAATAAATAAATAAATAAATAAATAAATAAATAAATAAATAAATAAATAAATAAATAAATAAATAAACAAATAAATAAATAAATAAATAAGTAAATAAGTAAATAAGTAAATAAGTAAATAAGTAAATAAGCAAACAAGTAAATAAGTAAATAAGTAAATAAGTAAATAAGTAAATAAGTAAATAAGTAAATAAGTAAATAAGTAAATAAGCATATAAGTAAATAAGTAAATAAGCAAAGAAGTAAATAAGTAAATAAGTAAATAAGTAAATAAGCAAATAAGTAAATAAGTAAATAAGTAAATAAGTAAATAAGTAAATAAGCAAATAAGTAAATAAGCAAATAAGTAAATAAGTGAATAAGCAAATAAGTAAATAAGTAAATAAGTAAATAAGTAAATAAGTAAATAAGCAAATAAGTAAATAAGTAAATGAGTAAATAAGTAAATAAGTAAATAAGTAAATAAGCAGATAAGTAAATAAGTAAATAAGTAAATAAGTAAATAAGTAAATAAGTAAATAAGTAAATAAGTAAATAAGTAAATAAATAAATAAGTAAATAAGTAAATAAGTAAATAAGTAAATAAGTAAATAAGTAAATAAGTAAATAAGGAAATAAAGAAATAAGTAAATAAGTAAATAAGTAAATAAGCAAATAAGTAAATAAGTAAATAAGTAAATAAGTAAATACGCAAATAAGTAAATAAGCAAATAAGTAAATAAGTAAATAAGTAAATAAGTAAATAAGTAAATAAGTAAATAAGTAAATAAGCAAATAAGTAAATAAGTAAATAAGTAAATAAGTAAATAAGCAAATAAGTAAATAAGCAAATAAGTAAAAAAGTAAATAAGCAAATAAGTAAATAAGTAAATAAGTAAATAAGTAAATAAGTAAATAAGTAAATAAGTAAATAAATAAATAAGTAAATAAGTAAATAAGTAAATAAGTAAATAAGTAAATAAGTAAATAAGTAAATAAGTAAATAAGTAAATAAGTAAATAAATAAATAAATAAATAAATAAATAAATAAATAAATAAATAAATAAATAAATAAATAAATAAATAAATAAATAAATAAATAAATAAATAAATAAATAAATAAATAAATAAATAAATAAATAAATAAATAAATAAATAAATAAATAAATAAATAAACAAATAAATAAATAAATAAATAAATAAATAAATAAATAAATAAATAAATAAATAAATAAATAAATAAATAAATAAATAAATAAATAAATAAATAAATAAATAAATAAATAAATAAATAAATAAATAAATAAATAAATAAATAAATAAATAAATAAATAAGTACATAAGTAAATAAGTAAATAAGTAAATAAGCAAATAAGTAAATAAGTAAATAAGTCAATAAGCAAATAAGTAAATAAGTAAATAAGCAAATAAGTAAATAAGTAAATAAGTAAATAAGTAAATAAGTAAATAAGTAAATAAGTAAATAAGTAAATAAGTAAATAAGTAAATAAGTAAATAAGTAAATAAGTAAATAAGCAAACAAGTAAATAAGTAAATAAGTAAATAAGTAAATAAGTAAATAAGCAAATAAGTAAATAAGTAAACAAGCAAAGAAGTAAATAAGTAAATAAGTAAATAAGTAAATAAGCAAATAAGTAAATAAGTAAATAAGTAAATAAGTAAATAAGTAAATAAGCAAATAAGTAAATAAGCAAATAAGTAAATAAGTAAATAAGTAAATAAGCAAATCAGTAAATAAGTAAATAAGTAAATAAGCAAATAAGTAAATAAGTAAATAAGTAAATAAGTAAATAAGTAAATAAGTAAATAAGCAAATAAGTAAATAAGCAAATAAGTAAATAAGTAAATAAGTAAATAAGTAAATAAGCAAATAAGTAAATAAGTAAATACGTAAATCAGTAAATAAGTAAATAAGTAAATAAGTAAATAAGCAAATAAGTAAATAAGTAAATAAGTAAATAAGTAAATACGTAAATAAGTAAGTAAGTAAATAAGTAAATAAGCAAATAAGTAAAAAAGTAAATAAGCAAATAAGTAAATAAGTAAATAAGTAAATAAGTAAATAAGTAAATAAGTAAATAAGTAAATAAATAAATAAGTAAATAAGTAAATAAGTAAATAAGTAAATAAGTAAATAAGTAAATAAGTAAATAAGTAAATAAGTAAATAAGTAAATAAGTAAATAAATAAATAAATAAATAAATAAATAAGTACATAAGTAAATAAGTAAATAAGTAAATAAGCAAATAAGTAAATAAGTAAATAAGTCAATAAGCAAATAAGTAAATAAGTAAATAAGTAAATAAGCAAATAAGTAAATAAGTACATAAGTAAATAAGTAAATAAGTAAATAAGCAAATAAGTAAATAAGTAAATAAGTCAATAAGCAAATAAGTAAATAAGTAAATAAGCAAATAAGTAAATAAGTAAATAAGTAAATAAGTAAATAAGTAAATAAGTAAATAAGTAAATAAGTAAATAAGTAAATAAGTAAATAAGTAAATAAGCAAACAAGTAAATAAGTAAATAAGTAAATAAGTAAATAAGTAAATAAGCAAATAAGTAAATAAGTAAATAAGTCAATAAGCAAATAAGTAAATAAGTAAATAAGCAAATAAGTAAATAAGTAAATAAGTAAATAAGTAAATAAGTAAATAAGTAAATAAGTAAATAAGTAAATAAGCAAACAAGTAAATAAGTAAATAAGTAAATAAGTAAATAAGTAAATAAGTAAATAAGTAAATAAGTAAATAAGTAAATAAGCAAATAAGTAAATAAGTAAATAAGCAAAGAAGTAAATAAGTAAATAAGTAAATAAGTAAATAAGCAAATAAGTAAATAAGTAAATAAGTAAATAAGTAAATAAGTAAATAAGCAAATAAGTAAATAAGCAAATAAGTAAATAAGTGAATAAGCAAATAAGTAAATAAGTAAATAAGTAAATAAGTAAATAAGTAAATAAGCAAATAAGTAAATAAGTAAATGAGTAAATAAGTAAATAAGTAAATAAGTAAATAAGCAGATAAGTAAATAAGTAAATAAGTAAATAAGTAAATAAGTAAATAAGTAAATAAGTAAATAAGTAAATAAGTAAATAAATAAATAAGTAAATAAGTAAATAAGTAAATAAGTAAATAAGTAAATAAGTAAATAAGTAAATAAGGAAATAAAGAAATAAGTAAATAAGTAAATAAGTAAATAAGCAAATAAGTAAATAAGTAAATAAGTAAATAAGTAAATACGCAAATAAGTAAATAAGCAAATAAGTAAATAAGTAAATAAGTAAATAAGTAAATAAGTAAATAAGTAAATAAGTAAATAAGCAAATAAGTAAATAAGTAAATAAGTAAATAAGTAAATAAGCAAATAAGTAAATAAGCAAATAAGTAAAAAAGTAAATAAGTAAATAAGTAAATAAGTAAATAAGTAAATAAGTAAATAAGTAAATAAATAAATAAGTAAATAAGTAAATAAGTAAATAAGTAAATAAGTAAATAAGTAAATAAGTAAATAAGTAAATAAGTAAATAAGTAAATAAATAAATAAATAAATAAATAAATAAATAAATAAATAAATAAATAAATAAATAAATAAATAAATAAATAAATAAATAAATAAATAAATAAATAAATAAATAAATAAATAAATAAATAAATAAATAAATAAATAAATAAATAAATAAACAAATAAATAAATAAATAAATAAATAAATAAATAAATAAATAAATAAATAAATAAATAAATAAATAAATAAATAAATAAATAAATAAATAAATAAATAAATAAATAAATAAATAAATAAATAAATAAATAAATAAATAAATAAATAAATAAATAAATAAATAAATAAATAAATAAATAAATAAATAAATAAATAAGTACATAAGTAAATAAGTAAATAAGTAAATAAGCAAATAAGTAAATAAGTCAATAAGACAATAAGCAAATAAGTAAATAAGTAAATAAGCAAATAAGTAAATAAGTAAATAAGTAAATAAGTAAATAAGTAAATAAGTAAATAAGTAAATAAGTAAATAAGTAAATAAGTAAATAAGTAAATAAGCAAACAAGTAAATAAGTAAATAAGTAAATAAGTAAATAAGTAAATAAGCAAATAAGTAAATAAGTAAACAAGCAAAGAAGTAAATAAGTAAATAAGTAAATAAGTAAATAAGCAAATAAGTAAATAAGTAAATAAGTAAATAAGTAAATAAGTAAATAAGCAAATAAGTAAATAAGCAAATAAGTAAATAAGTAAATAAGTAAATAAGCAAATCAGTAAATAAGTAAATAAGTAAATAAGTAAATAAGTAAATAAGTAAATAAGTAAATAAGTAAATAAGTAAATAAGCAAACAAGTAAATAAGTAAATAAGTAAATTATCAAATAAGTAAATAAGTAAATAAGTAAATAAGTAAATAAGTAAATAAGTAAATAAGTAAATAAGCAAATAAGTAAATAAGCAAATAAGTAAATAAGTAAATAAGTAAATAAGCAAATCAGTAAATAAGTAAATAAGTAAATAAGCAAATAAGTAAATAAGTAAATAAGTAAAGAAGTAAATAAGTAAATAAGTAAATAAGTAAATAAGTAAATAAGTAAATAAGTAAATAAGTAAATAAGCAAATAAGCAAATAAGTAAATAAGTAAATATGTAAATAAGTAAATAAGGAAATAAAGAAATAAGTAAATAAGTAAATAAGTAAATAAGTAAATAAGCAAATAAGTAAATAAGTAAATAAGTAAATAAGCAAATAAGTAAATAAGTAAATAAGTAAATAAATAAATAAGTAAATAAGTAAATAAGTAAATAAATAAATAAGTAAATAAGTAAATAAGTAAATAAGTAAATAAGTAAATAAGTAAATAAGTAAATAAGCAAATAAGTAAATAAGTAAATAAGTAAATAAGTAAATACGCAAATAAGTAAATAAGCAAATAAGTAAATAAGTAAATAAGTAAATAAGTAAATAAGTAAATAAGTAAATAAGTAAATAAGCAAATAAGTAAATAAGTAAATAACTAAATCAGTAAATAAGCAAATAAGTAAATAAGCAAATAAGTAAAAAAGTAAATAAGCAAATAAGTAAATAAGTAAATAAGTAAATAAGTAAATAAGTAAATAAGTAAATAAGTAAATAAGTAAATAAGTAAATAAGTAAATAAGTAAATAAGTAAATAAGCAAATAAGTAAATAAGTAAATAAGTAAATAAGTAAATAAGGAAATAAAGAAGTAAGTAAATAAGTAAATAAGTAAATAAGTAAATAAGCAAATAAGTAAATAAGTAAATAAGTAAATAAGCAAATAAGCAAATAAGTAAATAAGTAAATAAGTAAATAAATAAATAAGTAAATAAGTAAATAAGTAAATAAGTAAATAAGTAAATAAGTAAATAAGTAAATAAGTAAATAAGTAAATAAGTAAATAAGTAAATAAGTAAATAAGTAAATAAGTAAATAAGTAAATAAGCAAATAAGTAAATAAGTAAATAAGTAAATAAGTAAATAAGTAAATAAGGAAATAAGTAAATAAGTAAATAAGTAAATAAGCAAATAAGTAAATAAGTAAATAAGTAAATAAGTAAATAAGCAAATAAGTAAATAAGTAAATAAGTAAATAAGTAAATAAGTAAATAAATAAATAAGTAAATAAGTAAATAAGTAAATAAGTAAATAAGTAAATAAGTAAATAAGTAAATAAGTAAATAAGTAAATAAGTAAATAAGTAAATAAGCAAATAAGTAAATAAGTAAATAAGTAAATAAGTAAATAAGTACATAAGTAAATACGCAAATAAGTAAATAAGCAAATAAGTAAATAAGTAAATAAGTAAATAAGCAAATAAGTAAATAAGTAAATAAGTAAATAAGTAAATAAGTAAATAAATAAATAAGTAAATAAGTAAATAAGTAAATAAGTAAATAAGTAAATAAGTAAATAAGTAAATAAGTAAATAAGTAAATAAGTAAATAAGTAAATAAGTACATAAGTAAATAAGTAAATAAGTAAATAGGTAAATAAGTAAATAAGTAAATAAGTAAATAAGTAAATAAGTAAATAAGTAAATAAGTAAATAAGCAAATAAGTAAATAAGTAAATAAGTAAATAAGTAAATAAGTAAATAAGCAAATAAGTAAATAAGTAAATAAGCAAAGAAGTAAATAAGTAAATAAGTAAATAAGTAAATAAGCAAATAAGTAAATAAGTAAATAAGTAAATAAGTAAATAAGTAAATAAGCAAATAAGTAAATAAGCAAATAAGTAAATAAGTAAATAAGTAAATAAGCAAATCAGTAAATAAGTAAATAAGTAAATAAGCAAATAAGTAAATAAGTAAATAAGTAAATAAGTAAATAAGTAAATAAGTAAATAAGTAAATAAGCAAATAAGTAAATAAGCAAATAAGTAAATAAGTAAATAAGTAAATAAGTAAATAAGCAAATAAGTAAATAAGTAAATAAGTAAATAAGTAAATAAGTAAATAAGTAAATAAGTAAATAATCAAATAAGCAAATAAGTAAATAAGTAAATAAGTAAATAAGTAAATAAGCAAATAAGTAAATAAGCAAATAAGTAAAAAAGTAAATAAGTAAATAAGTAAATAAGTAAATAAGCAAATAAGTAAATAAGCAAATAAGCAAAGAAGTAAATAAGTAAATAAGTAAGTAAGTAAATAAGTAAATAAGCAAATAAGTAAATAAGTAAGTAAGTAAATAAGTAAATAAGTAAATAAGTTAATAAGTAAATAAGTAAATATGTAAATAAGCAAATAAGCAAATAAGTAAATAAGTAAATAAGTAAATAAGTAAATAAGTAAATAAGCAAATAAGTAAATAAGTAAATAAGCAAATAAGTAAATAAGTAAATAAGTAAATAAGTAAATAAGCAAATAAGTAAATAAGTAAATACGTAAATCAGTAAATAAGTAAATAAGTAAATAAGTAAATAAGCAAATAAGTAAATAAGTAAATAAGTAAATAAGTAAATACGTAAATAAGTAAGTAAGTAAATAAGTAAATAAGCAAATAAGTAAAAAAGTAAATAAGCAAATAAGTAAATAAGTAAATAAGTAAATAAGTAAATAAGTAAATAAGTAAATAAGTAAATAAATAAATAAGTAAATAAGTAAATAAGTAAATAAGTAAATAAGTAAATAAGTAAATAAGTAAATAAGTAAATAAGTAAATAAGTAAATAAGTAAATAAGTAAATAAGTAAAGAAGTAAATAAATAAATAAATAAATAAATAAATAAGTACATAAGTAAATAAGTAAATAAGTAAATAAGCAAATAAGTAAATAAGTAAATAAGTCAATAAGCAAATAAGTAAATAAGTAAATAAGTAAATAAGCAAATAAGTAAATAAGTACATAAGTAAATAAGTAAATAAGTAAATAAGCAAATAAGTAAATAAGTAAATAAGCAAAGAAGTAAATAAGTAAATAAGTAAATAAGTAAATAAGCAAATAAGTAAATAAGTAAATAAGTAAATAAGTAAATAAGTAAATAAGCAAATAAGTAAATAAGCAAATAAGTAAATAAGTGAATAAGCAAATAAGTAAATAAGTAAATAAGTAAATAAGTAAATAAGTAAATAAGCAAATAAGTAAATAAGTAAATGAGTAAATAAGTAAATAAGTAAATAAGTAAATAAGCAGATAAGTAAATAAGTAAATAAGTAAATAAGTAAATAAGTAAATAAGTAAATAAGTAAATAAGTAAATAAGTAAATAAATAAATAAGTAAATAAGTAAATAAGTAAATAAGTAAATAAGTAAATAAGTAAATAAGTAAATAAGGAAATAAAGAAATAAGTAAATAAGTAAATAAGTAAATAAGCAAATAAGTAAATAAGTAAATAAGTAAATAAGTAAATACGCAAATAAGTAAATAAGCAAATAAGTAAATAAGTAAATAAGTAAATAAGTAAATAAGTAAATAAGTAAATAAGTAAATAAGCAAATAAGTAAATAAGTAAATAAGTAAATAAGTAAATAAGCAAATAAGTAAATAAGCAAATAAGTAAAAAAGTAAATAAGCAAATAAGTAAATAAGTAAATAAGTAAATAAGTAAATAAGTAAATAAGTAAATAAGTAAATAAGTAAATAAATAAATAAGTAAATAAGTAAATAAGTAAATAAGTAAATAAGTAAATAAGTAAATAAGTAAATAAGTAAATAAGTAAATAAATAAATAAATAAATAAATAAATAAATAAATAAATAAATAAATAAATAAATAAATAAATAAATAAATAAATAAATAAATAAATAAATAAATAAATAAATAAATAAATAAATAAATAAATAAATAAATAAATAAATAAATAAATAAATAAATAAATAAATAAATAAATAAATAAATAAATAAATAAATAAATAAATAAATAAATAAATAAATAAATAAACAAATAAATAAATAAATAAATAAATAAATAAATAAATAAATAAATAAATAAATAAATAAATAAATAAATAAATAAATAAATAAATAAATAAATAAATAAATAAATAAATAAATAAATAAATAAATAAATAAATAAATAAATAAATAAATAAATAAATAAGTACATAAGTAAATAAGTAAATAAGTAAATAAGCAAATAAGTAAATAAGTCAATAAGACAATAAGCAAATAAGTAAATAAGTAAATAAGCAAATAAGTAAATAAGTAAATAAGTAAATAAGTAAATAAGTAAATAAGTAAATAAGTAAATAAGTAAATAAGTAAATAAGTAAATAAGTAAATAAGTAAATAAGCAAACAAGTAAATAAGTAAATAAGTAAATAAGTAAATAAGTAAATAAGCAAATAAGTAAATAAGTAAACAAGCAAAGAAGTAAATAAGTAAATAAGTAAATAAGTAAATAAGCAAATAAGTAAATAAGTAAATAAGTAAATAAGTAAATAAGTAAATAAGCAAATAAGTAAATAAGCAAATAAGTAAATAAGTAAATAAGTAAATAAGCAAATCAGTAAATAAGTAAATAAGTAAATAAGCAAATAAGTAAATAAGTAAATAAGTAAATAAGTAAATAAGTAAATAAGTAAATAAGCAAATAAGTAAATAAGCAAATAAGTAAATAAGTAAATAAGTAAATAAGTAAATAAGCAAATAAGTAAATAAGTAAATACGTAAATCAGTAAATAAGTAAATAAGCAAATAAGTAAATAAGTAAATAAGTAAATAAGTAAATACGTAAATAAGTAAGTAAGTAAATAAGTAAATAAGCAAATAAGTAAAAAAGTAAATAAGCAAATAAGTAAATAAGTAAATAAGTAAATAAGTAAATAAGTAAATAAGTAAATAAGTAAATAAATAAATAAGTAAATAAGTAAATAAGTAAATAAGTAAATAAGTAAATAAGTAAATAAGTAAATAAGTAAATAAGTAAATAAGTAAATAAGTAAATAAGTAAATAAATAAATAAATAAATAAATAAATAAATAAATAAATAAATAAATAAATAAATAAATAAATAAATAAATAAATAAATAAATAAATAAATAAATAAATAAATAAATAAATAAATAAATAAATAAATAAATAAATAAATAAATAAATAAATAAATAAATAAATAAATAAATAAATAAATAAATAAATAAATAAATAAATAAATAAATAAATAAGTACATAAGTAAATAAGTAAATAAGTAAATAAGCAAATAAGTAAATAAGTAAATAAGTCAATAAGCAAATAAGTAAATAAGTAAATAAGCAAATAAGTAAATAAGTAAATAAGTAAATAAGTAAATAAGTAAATAAGTAAATAAGTAAATAAGTAAATAAGTAAATAAGCAAACAAGTAAATAAGTAAATAAGTAAATTATCAAATAAGTAAATAAGTAAATAAGTAAATAAGTAAATAAGTAAATAAGTAAATAAGCAAATAAGTAAATAAGTAAATAAGCAAAGAAGTAAATAAGTAAATAAGTAAATAAGTAAATAAGTAAATAAGTAAATAAGTAAATAAGTAAATAAGTAAATAAGTAAATAAGCAAATAAGTAAATAAGCAAATAAGTAAATAAGTAAATAAGTAAATAAGCAAATCAGTAAATAAGTAAATAAGTAAATAAGCAAATAAGTAAATAAGTAAATAAGTAAAGAAGTAAATAAGTAAATAAGTAAATAAGTAAATAAGTAAATAAGTAAATAAGTAAATAAGTAAATAAGCAAATAAGCAAATAAGTAAATAAGTAAATAAGTAAATAAGTAAATAAGGAAATAAAGAAATAAGTAAATAAGTAAATAAGTAAATAAGTAAATAAGCAAATAAGTAAATAAGTAAATAAGTAAATAAGCAAATAAGTAAATAAGTAAATAAGTAAATAAATAAATAAGTAAATAAGTAAATAAGTAAATAAGTAAATAAGTAAATAAGTAAATAAGTAAATAAGTAAATAAGTAAATAAGTAAATAAGTAAATAAGCAAATAAGTAAATAAGTAAATAAGTAAATAAGTAAATACGCAAATAAGTAAATAAGCAAATAAGTAAATAAGTAAATAAGTAAATAAGTAAATAAGTAAATAAGCAAATAAGTAAATAAGTAAATAAGTAAATAAGTAAATAAGCAAATAAGTAAATAAGCAAATAAGTAAAAAAGTAAATAAGCAAATAAGTAAATAAGTAAATAAGTAAATAAGTAAATAAGTAAATAAGTAAATAAGTAAATAAGTAAATAAGTAAATAAGTAAATAAGTAAATAAGTAAATAAGCAAATAAGTAAATAAGTAAATAAGTAAATAAGTAAATAAGGAAATAAAGAAATAAGTAAATAAGTAAATAAGTAAATAAGTAAATAAGTAAATAAGCAAATAAGTAAATAAGTAAATAAGTAAATAAGCAAATAAGCAAATAAGTAAATAAGTAAATAAGTAAATAAATAAATAAGTAAATAAGTAAATAAGTAAATAAGTAAATAAGTAAATAAGTAAATAAGTAAATAAGTAAATAAGTAAATAAGTAAATAAGTAAATAAGTAAATAAGTAAATAAGTAAATAAGTAAATAAGCAAATAAGTAAATAAGTAAATAAGTAAATAAGTAAATAAGTAAATAAGGAAATAAGTAAATAAGTAAATAAGTAAATAAGTAAATAAGCAAATAAGTAAATAAGTAAATAAGTAAATAAGTAAATAAGCAAATAAGTAAATAAGTAAATAAGTAAATAAGTAAATAAGTAAATAAATAAATAAGTAAATAAGTAAATAAGTAAATAAGTAAATAAGTAAATAAGTAAATAAGTAAATAAGTAAATAAGTAAATAAGTAAATAAGCAAATAAGTAAATAAGTAAATAAGTAAATAAGTAAATAAGTACATAAGTAAATACGCAAATAAGTAAATAAGCAAATAAGTAAATAAGTAAATAAGTAAATAAGTAAATAAGTAAATAAGTAAATAAGTAAATAAGTAAATAAGTAAATAAGTAAATAAGTAAATAAGTAAATAGGTAAATAAGTAAAGAAGTAAATAAGTAAATAAGTAAATAAGTAAATAAGTAAATAAGTAAATAAGTAAATAAGTAAATAAGCAAATAAGTAAATAAGTAAATAAGTAAATAAGTAAATAAGTAAATAAGCAAATAAGTAAATAAGTAAATAAGCAAAGAAGTAAATAAGTAAATAAGTAAATAAGTAAATAAGCAAATAAGTAAATAAGTAAATAAGTAAATAAGCAAATAAGTAAATAAGCAAATAAGCAAAGAAGTAAATAAGTAAATAAGTAAGTAAGTAAATAAGTAAATAAGCAAATAAGTAAATAAGTAAGTAAGTAAATAAGTAAATAAGTAAATAAGTTAATAAGTAAATAAGTAAATAAGCAAATAAGTAAATAAGTAAATAAGTAAATAGGTAAATAAGTAAATAAGTAAATAAGTAAATAAGTAAATAAGTAAATAAGTAAATAAGTACATAAGTAAATAAGTAAATAAGTAAATAAGTAAATAAGTAAATAAGTAAATAAGTAAATAAGTAAATAAGTAAATAAGTAAATAAGTAAATAAGTAAATAAGGAAATAAAGAAATAAGTAAATAAGTAAATAAGTAAATAAGTAAATAAGCAAATAAGTAAATAAGTAAATAAGGAAATAAAGAAATAAGTAAATAAGTAAATAAGTAAATAAGTAAATAAGTAAATAAGCAAATAAGTAAATAAGCAAATAAGTAAATAAGGAAATAAAGAAATAAGTAAATAAGTAAATAAGTAAATAAGTAAATAAGTAAATAAGTAAATAAGTAAATAAGTAAATAAGTAAATAAGTACATAAGTAAATAAGTAAATAAGTAAATAAGTAAATAAGTAAATAAGTAAATAAGTAAATAAGTAAATAAGTAAATAAGTAAATAAGTAAATAAGTAAATAAGGAAATAAAGAAATAAGTAAATAAGTAAATAAGTAAATAAGTAAATAAGCAAATAAGTAAATAAGTAAATAAGGAAATAAAGAAATAAGTAAATAAGTAAATAAGTAAATAAGTAAATAAGTAAATAAGCAAATAAGTAAATAAGCAAATAAGTAAATAAGGAAATAAAGAAATAAGTAAATAAGTAAATAAGTAAATAAGTAAATAAGTAAATAAGTAAATAAGTAAATAAGTAAATAAGCAAATAAGTAAATAAGTAAATAAGTAAATAAGTAAATAAGTAAATAAGTAAATAAGTAAATAAGTAAATAAGTAAATAAGCAAATAAGTAAATAAGTAAATAAGTAAATAAGTAAATAAGTAAATAAGTAAATAAGTAAATACGCAAATAAGTAAATAAGCAAATAAGTAAATAAGTAAATAAGTAAATAAGTAAATAAGTAAATAAGTAAATAAGGAAATAAGTAAATAAGTAAATAAGTAAATAAGTAAATAAGTAAATAAGCAAATAAGTAAATAAGTAAATAAGTAAATAAGATAAGTAAATAAGTGAATAAGCAAATAAGTAAATAAGTAAATAAGTGAATAAGCAAATAAGTAAATAAGTAAATAAGTAAATAAGTAAATAAGTAAATAAGTAAATAAGTAAATAAGTAAATAAGTAAATAATTAAATAAGTAAATGAGCAAATAAGTAAATAAGTAAATAAGCAAAGAAGTAAATAAGTAAATAAGTAAATAAGTAAATAAGTAAATAAGCAAATAAGCAAATAAGTAAATAAGCAAATAAGTAAATAAGTAAATAAGTAAATAAGTAAATAAGTAAATAGGTACATAAGTAAATAAGTCAACAGGTAAATGAGCAAAGAAGTAAATAAGTAAATAAGTAAATAAGTAAATAAGTAAATAAGTAAATAAGTACATATGTAAATAAGTAAATAAGTAAATAAGTAAATAAGTAAATACGCAAATAAGTAAATAAGCAAATAAGTAAATAAGTAAATAAGCAAATAAGCAAATAAGTAAATAAGTAAATAAGCAAATAAGTAAATAACTAAATAAGTAAATAACTAAATAAGTAAATAAGTAAATAAGTTAATAAATAAATAAGTAAATAAGTAAATAAGTAAATAAGTAAATAAGTAAATAAGTAAATAAGTAAATAAGTAAATAAGTAAATAAGTAAATAAGTAAATAAGTAAATAAGTAAATAAGTAAATAAGTAAATAGGTAAATAAGTAAAGAAGTAAATAAGTAAATAAGTAAATAAGTAAATAAGTAAATAAGTAAATAAGTAAATAAGTAAATAAGTAAATAAGTAAATAAGTAAATAAGTAAATAAGTAAATAAGCAAATAAGTAAATAAGTAAATAAGTAGATAAGTACATAAGTAAATACGCAAATAAGTAAATAAGCAAATAAGTAAATAAGTAAATAAGTAAATAAGCAAATAAGTAAATAAGTAAATAAGTAAATAAGTAAATAAGTAAATAAATAAATAAGTAAATAAGTAAATAAGTAAATAAGTAAATAAGTAAATAAGTAAATAAGTAAATAAGTAAATAAGTAAATAAGTAAATAAGTAAATAAGTAAATAAGTAAATAAGTAAATAAGTAAATAGGTAAATAAGTAAAGAAGTAAATAAGTAAATAAGTAAATAAGTAAATAAGTAAATAAGTAAATAAGTAAATAAGCAAATAAGTAAATAAGTAAATAAGTAAATAAGTAAATAAGGAAATAAAGAAATAAGTAAATAAGTAAATAAGTAAATAAGTAAATAAGCAAATAAGTAAATAAGTAAATAAGTAAATAAATAAATAAGTAAATAAGTAAATAAGTAAATAAGTAAATAAGTAAATAAGTAAATAAGTAAATAAGTAAATAAGTAAATAAGCAAATAAGTAAATAAGTAAATAAGTAAATACGCAAATAAGTAAATAAGCAAATAAGTAAATAAGTAAATAAGTAAATAAGTAAATAAGTAAATAAGTAAATAAGTAAATAAGCAAATAAGTAAATAAGTAAATAAGCAAATAAGCAAATAAGTAAAAACGTAAATAAGCAAATAAGTAAATAAGTAAATAAGTAAATAAGTAAATAAGTAAATAAGTAAATAAGTAAATAAATAAATAAGTAAATAAGTAAATAAGTAAATAAGATAAGTAAATAAGTAAATAAGTAAATAAGTAAATAAGTAAATAAGTAAATAAGTAAATAAGTGAATAAGCAAATAAGTAAATAAGTAAATAAGTAAATAAGTAAATAAGTAAATAAGTAAATAAGTAAATAAGTAAATAAGTAAATAAGCAAATAAGTAAATAAGTAAATAAGTAAATAAGTAAATAAGTAAATAAGGAAATAAGTAAATAAGTAAATAAGTAAATAAGCAAATAAGTAAATAAGTAAATAAGTAAATAAGTAAATAAGCAAATAAGTAAATAAATAAATAAGTAAATAAGTAAATAAGTAAATAAATAAATAAGTAAATAAGTAAATAAGTAAATAAGTAAATAAGTAAATAAGTAAATAAGTAAATAAGTAAATAAGTAAATAAGTAAATAAGTAAATAAGCAAATAAGTAAATAAGTAAATAAGTAAATAAGTAAATAAGTACATAAGTAAATACGCAAATAAGTAAATAAGCAAATAAGTAAATAAGTAAATAAGTAAATAAGCAAATAAGTAAATAAGTAAATAAGTAAATAAGTAAATCAGTAAATAAATAAATAAGTAAATAAGTAAATAAGTAAATAAGTAAATAAGTAAATAAGTAAATAAGTAAATAAGTAAATAAGTAAATAAGTAAATAAGTAAATAAGTAAATAAGTAAATAAGTAAATAAGTAAATAAGTAAATAGGTAAATAAGTAAAGAAGTAAATAAGTAAATAAGTAAATAAGTAAATAAGTAAATAAGTAAATAAGTAAATAAGTAAATAAGCAAATAAGTAAATAAGTAAATAAGTAAATAAGTAAATAAGGAAATAAAGAAATAAGTAAATAAGTAAATAAGTAAATAAGTAAATAAGCAAATAAGTAAATAAGTAAATAAGTAAATAAGCAAATAAGTAAATAAGTAAATAAGTAAATAAATAAATAAGTAAATAAGTAAATAAGTAAATAAGTAAATAAGTAAATAAGTAAATAAGTAAATAAGTAAATAAGTAAATAAGTAAATAAGTAAATAAGTAAATAAGTAAATAAGTAAATAAGCAAATAAGTAAATAAGTAAATAAGTAAATAAGTAAATACGCAAATAAGTAAATAAGCAAATAAGTAAATAAGTAAATAAGTAAATAAGTAAATAAGTAAATAAGTAAATAAGTAAATAAGCAAATAAGTAAATAAGTAAATAAGTAAATAAGTAAATAAGCAAATAAGTAAATAAGCAAATAAGTAAAAAAGTAAATAAGCAAATAAGTAAATAAGTAAATAAGTAAATAAGTAAATAAGTAAATAAGTAAATAAATAAATAAGTAAATAAGTAAATAAGTAAATAAGTAAATAAGTAAATAAGATAAGTAAATAAGTAAATAAGTAAATAAGTAAATAAGTAAATAAGTAAATAAGTAAATAAGTAAATAAGTGAATAAGCAAATAAGTAAATAAGTAAATAAGTAAATAAGTAAATAAGTAAATAAGTAAATAAGTAAATAAGTAAATAAGTAAATCAGTAAATAAGTAAATAAGTAAATAAGTAAATAAGTAAATAAGTAAATAAGTAAATAAGTAAATAAGTAAATAAGCAAATAAGTAAATAAGTAAATAAGTAAATAAGTAAATAAGGAAATAAAGAAATAAGTAAATAAGTAAATAAGTAAATAAGTAAATAAGCAAATAAGTAAATAAGTAAATAAGGAAATAAAGAAATAAGTAAATAAGTAAATAAGCAAATAAGTAAATAAGTAAATAAGTAAATAAGTAAATAAGTAAATAAGTAAATACGCAAATAAGTAAATAAGCAAATAAGTAAATAAGTAAATAAGCAAATAAGTAAATAAGTAAATAAGTAAATAAGTAAATAAGTAAATAAGTAAATACGCAAATAAGTAAATAAGCAAATAAGTAAATAAGTAAATAAGCAAATAAGTAAATAAGTAAATAAGCAAATAAGTAAATAAGTAAATAACTAAATAAGTAAATAAGTAAATAAGTAAATAAATAAATAAGTAAATAAGTAAATAAGTAAATAAGTAAATAAGTAAATAAGTAAATAAGTAAATAAGTAGATAAGTAAATAAGTAAATAAGTAAATAAGTAAATAAGTAAATAAGTAAATAAGTAAATAAGTAAATAAGTGAATAAGTAAAGAAGTAAATAAGTAAATAAGTAAATAAGTAAATAAGTAAATAAGTAAATAAGTAAATAAGTAAATAAGCAAATAAGTAAATAAGTAAATAAGTAAATAAGTAAATAAGGAAATAAAGAAATAAGTAAATAAGTAAATAAGTAAATAAGTAAATAAGCAAATAAGTAAATAAGTAAATAAGTAAATAAGTAAATAAGTAAATAAGTAAATAAGTAAATAAGATAAGTAAATAAGTAAATAAGTAAATAAGTAAATAAGTAAATAAGTAAATAAGTAAATAAGTAAATAAGTAAATAAGTCAATAAGTAAATAAGTAAATAAGTAAATAAGTGAATAAGCAAATAAGTAAATAAGTAAATAAGTAAATAAGTAAATAAGTAAATAAGTAAATAAGTAAATAAGTAAATAAGTAAATAAGTAAATAAGTAAATAAGTAAATAAGCAAATAAGTAAATAAGTAAATAAGTGAATAAGTAAAGAAGTAAATAGGTAAATAAGTAAATAAGTAAATAAGTAAATAAGTAAATAAGTAAATAAGTAAATAAGTAAATAAGCAAATAAGTAAATAAGTAAATAAGTAAATAAGGAAATAAAGAAATAAGTAAATAAGTAAATAAGTAAATAAGTAAATAAGCAAATAAGTAAATAAGTAAATAAGTAAATAAGCAAATAAGTAAATAAGTAAATAAGTAAATAAGTAAATAAGTAAATAAGTAAATAAGTAAATAAGCAAATAAGTAAATAAGTAAATAAGTAAATAAGTAAATACGCAAATAAGTAAATAAGCAAATAAGTAAATAAGTAAATAAGTAAATAAGTAAATAAGTAAATAAGTAAATAAGTAAATAAGCAAATAAGTAAATAAGTAAATAAGTAAATAAGTAAATAAGCAAATAAGTAAATAAGCAAATAAGTAAAAAAGTAAATAAGCAAATAAGTAAATAAGTAAATAAGCAAATAAGTAAATAAGTAAATAAGTAAATAAGTAAATAAGCAAATAAGTAAATAAGCAAATAAGTAAAAAAGTAAATAAGCAAATAAGTAAATAAGTAAATAAGTAAATAAGTAAATAAGTAAATAAGTAAATAAGTAAATAAGCAAATAAGTAAATAAGTAAATAAGTAAATAAGTAAATAAGGAAATAAAGAAATAAGTAAATAAGTAAATAAGTAAATAAGTAAATAAGCAAATAAGTAAATAAGTAAATAAGTAAATAAATAAATAAGTAAATAAGTAAATAAGTAAATAAGTAAATAAGTAAATAAGTAAATAAGTAAATAAGTAAATAAGTAAATAAGCAAATAAGTAAATAAGTAAATAAGTAAATACGCAAATAAGTAAATAAGCAAATAAGTAAATAAGTAAATAAGTAAATAAGTAAATAAGTAAATAAGTAAATAAGTAAATAAGTAAATAAGCAAATAAGTAAATAAGTAAATAAGCAAATAAGCAAATAAGTAAAAACGTAAATAAGCAAATAAGTAAATAAGTAAATAAGTAAATAAGTAAATAAGTAAATAAGTAAATAAGTAAATAAATAAATAAGTAAATAAGTAAATAAGTAAATAAGATAAGTAAATAAGTAAATAAGTAAATAAGTAAATAAGTAAATAAGTAAATAAGTAAATAAGTGAATAAGCAAATAAGTAAATAAGTAAATAAGTAAATAAGTAAATAAGTAAATAAGTAAATAAGTAAATAAGTAAATAAGTAAATAAGCAAATAAGTAAATAAGTAAATAAGTAAATAAGTAAATAAGTAAATAAGGAAATAAGTAAATAAGTAAATAAGTAAATAAGCAAATAAGTAAATAAGTAAATAAGTAAATAAGTAAATAAGCAAATAAGTAAATAAGTAAATAAGTAAATAAGTAAATAAGTAAATAAATAAATAAGTAAATAAGTAAATAAGTAAATAAGTAAATAAGTAAATAAGTAAATAAGTAAATAAGTAAATAAGTAAATAAGTAAATAAGCAAATAAGTAAATAAGTAAATAAGTAAATAAGTAAATAAGTACATAAGTAAATACGCAAATAAGTAAATAAGCAAATAAGTAAATAAGTAAATAAGTAAATAAGCAAATAAGTAAATAAGTAAATAAGTAAATAAGTAAATCAGTAAATAAATAAATAAGTAAATAAGTAAATAAGTAAATAAGTAAATAAGTAAATAAGTAAATAAGTAAATAAGTAAATAAGTAAATAAGTAAATAAGTAAATAAGTAAATAAGTAAATAAGTAAATAAGTAAATAAGCAAATAAGTAAATAAGCAAATAAGTAAAAAAGTAAATAAGCAAATAAGTAAATAAGTAAATAAGTAAATAAGTAAATAAGTAAATAAGTAAATAAGTAAATAAGTAAATAAATAAATAAGTAAATAAGTAAATAAGTAAATAAGTAAATAAGTAAATAAGATAAGTAAATAAGTAAATAAGTAAATAAGTAAATAAGTAAATAAGTAAATAAGTAAATAAGTAAATAAGTGAATAAGCAAATAAGTAAATAAGTAAATAAGTAAATAAGTAAATAAGTAAATAAGTAAATAAGTAAATAAGTAAATAAGTAAATCAGTAAATAAGCAAATAAGTAAATAAGTAAATAAGTAAATAAGTAAATAAGTAAATAAGTAAATAAGTAAATAAGTAAATAAGCAAATAAGTAAATAAGTAAATAAGTAAATAAGTAAATAAGGAAATAAAGAAATAAGTAAATAAGTAAATAAGTAAATAAGTAAATAAGCAAATAAGTAAATAAGTAAATAAGGAAATAAAGAAATAAGTAAATAAGTAAATAAGCAAATAAGTAAATAAGTAAATAAGTAAATAAGTAAATAAGTAAATAAGTAAATACGCAAATAAGTAAATAAGCAAATAAGTAAATAAGTAAATAAGTAAATAAGTAAATAAGTAAATAAGTAAATACGCAAATAAGTAAATAAGCAAATAAGTAAATAAGTAAATAAGCAAATAAGTAAATAAGTAAATAAGCAAATAAGTAAATAAGTAAATAAGTAAATAAGTAAATAAGTAAATAAGTAAATAAATAAATAAGTAAATAAGTAAATAAGTAAATAAGTAAATAAGTAAATAAGTAAATAAGTAGATAAGTAAATAAGTAAATAAGTAAATAAGTAAATAAGTAAATAAGTAAATAAGTAAATAAGTAAATAAGTGAATAAGTAAAGAAGTAAATAAGTAAATAAGTAAATAAGTAAATAAGTAAATAAGTAAATAAGTAAATAAGTAAATAAGCAAATAAGTAAATAAGTAAATAAGTAAATAAGTAAATAAGGAAATAAAGAAATAAGTAAATAAGTAAATAAGTAAATAAGTAAATAAGCAAATAAGTAAATAAGTAAATAAGTAAATAAGTAAATAAGTAAATAAGTAAATAAGTAAATAAGATAAGTAAATAAGTAAATAAGTAAATAAGTAAATAAGTAAATAAGTAAATAAGTAAATAAGTAAATAAGTCAATAAGTAAATAAGTAAATAAGTAAATAAGTGAATAAGCAAATAAGTAAATAAGTAAATAAGTAAATAAGTAAATAAGTAAATAAGTAAATAAGTAAATAAGTAAATAAGTAAATAAGTAAATAAGTAAATAAGCAAATAAGTAAATAAGTAAATAAGTGAATAAGTAAAGAAGTAAATAGGTAAATAAGTAAATAAGTAAATAAGTAAATAAGTAAATAAGTAAATAAGTAAATAAGTAAATAAGCAAATAAGTAAATAAGTAAATAAGTAAATAAGTAAATAAGGAAATAAAGAAATAAGTAAATAAGTAAATAAGTAAATAAGTAAATAAGCAAATAAGTAAATAAGTAAATAAGTAAATAAGCAAATAAGTAAATAAGTAAATAAGTAAATAAGTAAATAAGTAAATAAGTAAATAAGTAAATAAGCAAATAAGTAAATAAGTAAATAAGTAAATAAGTAAATACGCAAATAAGTAAATAAGCAAATAAGTAAATAAGTAAATAAGTAAATAAGTAAATAAGTAAATAAGTAAATAAGTAAATAAGCAAATAAGTAAATAAGTAAATAAGTAAATAAGTAAATAAGCAAATAAGTAAATAAGCAAATAAGTAAAAAAGTAAATAAGCAAATAAGTAAATAAGTAAATAAGCAAATAAGTAAATAAGTAAATAAGTAAATAAGTAAATAAGCAAATAAGTAAATAAGCAAATAAGTAAAAAAGTAAATAAGCAAATAAGTAAATAAGCAAATAAGTAAATAAGTAAATAAGTAAATAAGTAAATAAGGAAATAAAGAAATAAGTAAATAAGTAAATAAGTAAATAAGTAAATAAGCAAATAAGTAAATAAGTAAATAAGTAAATAAGCAAATAAGTAAATAAGTAAATAAGTAAATAAATAAATAAGTAAATAAGTAAATAAGTAAATAAGTAAATAAGTAAATAAGTAAATAAGTAAATAAGTAAATAAGTAAATAAGCAAATAAGTAAATAAGTAAATAAGTAAATAAGTAAATACGCAAATAAGTAAATAAGCAAATAAGTAAATAAGTAAATAAGTAAATAAGTAAATAAGTAAATAAGTAAATAAGTAAATAAGCAAATAAGTAAATAAGTAAATAAGTAAATAAGTAAATAAGCAAATAAGTAAATAAGCAAATAAGTAAAAAAGTAAATAAGCAAATAAGTAAATAAGTAAATAAGTAAATAAGTAAATAAGTAAATAAGTAAATAAATAAATAAGTAAATAAGTAAATAAGTAAATAAGTAAATAAGTAAATAAGTAAATAAGTAAATAAGATAAGTAAATAAGTAAATAAGTAAATAAGTAAATAAGTAAATAAGTAAATAAGTAAATAAGTAAATAAGTAAATAAGTAAATAAGTAAATAAGTAAATAAGTGAATAAGCAAATAAGTAAATAAGTAAATAAGTAAATAAGTAAATAAGTAAATAAGTAAATAAGTAAATAAGTAAATAAGTAAATAAGCAAATAAGTAAATAAGTAAATAAGTAAATAAGTAAATAAGTAAATAAGTAAATAAGTAAATAAGTAAATAAGTAAATAAGTAAATAAGTAAATAAGCAAATAAGTAAATAAGTAAATAAGTAAATAAGTAAATAAGTACATAAGTAAATACGCAAATAAGTAAATAAGCAAATAAGTAAATAAGTAAATAAGTAAATAAGCAAATAAGTAAATAAGTAAATAAGTAAATAAGTAAATAAATAAATAAGTAAATAAGTAAATAAGTAAATAAGTAAATAAGTAAATAAGTAAATAAGTAAATAAGTAAATAAGTAAATAAGTAAATAAGTAAATAAGTAAATAAGTAAATAAGTAAATAAGTAAATAAGCAAATAAGTAAATAAGTAAATAAGTAAATAAGTAAATAAGTAAATAAGTAAATAAGTGAATAAGTAAAGAAGTAAATAAGTAAATAAGTAAATAAGTAAATAAGTAAATAAGTAAATAAGTAAATAAGTAAATAAGCAAATAAGTAAATAAGTAAATAAGTAAATAAGTAAATAAGGAAATAAAGAAATAAGTAAATAAGTAAATAAGTAAATAATTAAATAAGTAAATACGCAAATAAGTAAATAAGCAAATAAGTAAATAAGTAAATAAGTAAATAAGTAAATAAGTAAATAAGTAAATAAGTAAATAAGCAAATAAGTAAATAAGTAAATAAGTAAATAAGTAAATAAGCAAATAAGTAAATAAGCAAATAAGTAAAAAAGTAAATAAGCAAATAAGTAAATAAGTAAATAAGTAAATAAGTAAATAAGTAAATAAGTAAATAAGTAAATAAGTAAATAAATAAATAAGTAAATAAGTAAATAAGTAAATAAGTAAATAAGTAAATAAGTAAATAAGTAAATAAGTAAATAAGATAAGTAAATAAGTAAATAAGTAAATAAGTAAATAAGTAAATAAGTAAATAAGTAAATAAGTAAATAAGTAAATAAGTAAATAAGTAAATAAGTAAATAAGTGAATAAGCAAATAAGTAAATAAGTAAATAAGTAAATAAGTAAATAAGTAAATAAGTAAATAAGTAAATAAGTAAATAAGTAAATAAGCAAATAAGTAAATAAGTAAATAAGTAAATAAGTAAATAAGTAAATAAGTAAATAAGTAAATAAGTAAATAAGTAAATAAGTAAATAAGTAAATAAGTAAATAAGTAAATAAGCAAATAAGTAAATAAGTAAATAAGTAAATAAGTAAATAAGTACATAAGTAAATACGCAAATAAGTAAATAAGCAAATAAGTAAATAAGTAAATAAGTAAATAAGCAAATAAGTAAATAAGTAAATAAGTAAATAAGTAAATAAGTAAATAAATAAATAAGTAAATAAGTAAATAAGTAAATAAGTAAATAAGTAAATAAGTAAATAAGTAAATAAGTAAATAAGTAAATAAGTAAATAAATAAATAAGTAAATAAGTAAATAAGCAAATAAGTAAATAAGTAAATAAGTAAATAAGTAAATAAGGAAATAAAGAAATAAGTAAATAAGTAAATAAGTAAATAAGTAAATAAGCAAATAAGTAAATAAGTAAATAAGTAAATAAGCAAATAAGTAAATAAGTAAATAAGCAAATAAGTAAATAAGCAAATAAGTAAAAAAGTAAATAAGCAAATAAGTAAATAAGTAAATAAGTAAATAAGTAAATAAGTAAATAAGTAAATAAGTAAATAAGTAAATAAATAAATAAGTAAATAAGTAAATAAGTAAATAAGTAAATAAGTATATAAGTAAATAAGATAAGTAAATAAGTAAATAAGTAAATAAGTAAATAAGTAAATAAGTAAATAAGTAAATAAGTAAATAAGTGAATAAGCAAATAAGTAAATAAGTAAATAAGTAAATAAGCAAATAAGTAAATAAGTAAATAAGTAAATAAGGAAATAAAGAAATAAGTAAATAAGTAAATAAGTAAATAAGTAAATAAGCAAATAAGTAAATAAGTAAATAAGGAAATAAAGAAATAAGTAAATAAGTAAATAAGTAAATAAGTAAATAAGTAAATAAGCAAATAAGTAAATAAGCAAATAAGTAAATAAGGAAATAAAGAAATAAGTAAATAAGTAAATAAGTAAATAAGTAAATACGCAAATAAGTAAATAAGCAAATAAGTAAATAAGTAAATAAGCAAATAAGTAAATAAGTAAATAAGCAAATAAGCAAATAAGTAAATAAGTAAATAAGTAAAGAAGTAAATAAGTAAATAAGTAAATAAGTAAATAAGTAAATAAGTAAATAAGTAAATAAGTAAATAAGTAAATAAGTAAATAAGTAAATAAGTAAATAAGCAAATAAGTAAATAAGTAAATAAGTAAATAAGTAAATAAGGAAATAAAGAAATAAGTAAATAAGTAAATAAGTAAATAAGTAAATAAGCAAATAAGTAAATAAGTAAATAAGTAAATAAGTAAATAAGTAAATAAGTAAATAAGTAAATAAGTAAATAAGTAAATAAGTAAATAAGTAAATAAGTAAATAAGTAAATAAGTAAATAAGCAAATAAGTAAATAAGCAAATAAGTAAATAAGTAAATAAGTAAATAAGATAAGTAAATAAGTAAATAAGTAAATAAGTAAATAAGCAAATAAGTAAATAAGTAAATAAGTAAATAAGTAAATAAGTAAATAAGTAAATAAGTAAATAAGTAAATAAGTAAATAAGTAAAGAAGTAAATAAGTAAATAAGTAAATAAGTACATAAGTAAATAAGTAAATAAGTAAATAAGTAAATAAGTAAATAAGTAAATAAGATAAGTAAATAAGTAAATAAGTAAATAAGTAAATAAGTAAATAAGATAAGTAAATAAGTAAATAAGTAAATAAGTAAATAAGTAAATAAGTAAATAAGGAAATAAAGAAATAAGTAAATAAGTAAATAAGTAAATAAGTAAATAAGTAAATAAGTATATAAGTAAATAAGTGAATAAGCAAATAAGTAAATAAGTAAATAAGTAAATAAGTAAATAAGTAAATAAGTAAATAAGTAAATAAGTAAATCAGTAAATAAGCAAATAAGTAAATAAGTAAATAAGTAAATAAGTAAATAAGTATATAAGTAAATAAGATAAGTAAATAAGTAAATAAGTAAATAAGCAAATAAGTAAATAAGTAAATAAGTAAATAAGTAAATAAGTAAATAAGTAAATAAGTAAATAAGTAAATAAGTAAATAAGTAAATAAGTAAATAAGCAAATAAGTAAATAAGTAAATAAGTAAATAAGTAAATAAGTACATAAGTAAATACGCAAATAAGTAAATAAGCAAATAAGTAAATAAGTAAATAAGTAAATAAGCAAATAAGTAAATAAGTAAATAAGTAAATAAGTAAATAAGTAAATAAATAAATAAGTAAATAAGTAAATAAGTAAATAAGTAAATAAGTAAATAAGTAAATAAGTAAATAAGTAAATAAGTAAATAAGTAAATAAATAAATAAGTAAATAAGTAAATAAGCAAATAAGTAAATAAGTAAATAAGTAAATAAGTAAATAAGGAAATAAAGAAATAAGTAAATAAGTAAATAAGTAAATAAGTAAATAAGCAAATAAGTAAATAAGTAAATAAGTAAATAAGCAAATAAGTAAATAAGTAAATAAGCAAATAAGTAAATAAGCAAATAAGTAAAAAAGTAAATAAGCAAATAAGTAAATAAGTAAATAAGTAAATAAGTAAATAAGTAAATAAGTAAATAAGTAAATAAGTAAATAAATAAATAAGTAAATAAGTAAATAAGTAAATAAGTATATAAGTAAATAAGATAAGTAAATAAGTAAATAAGTAAATAAGTAAATAAGTAAATAAGTAAATAAGTAAATAAGTAAATAAGTGAATAAGCAAATAAGTAAATAAGTAAATAAGTAAATAAGCAAATAAGTAAATAAGTAAATAAGTAAATAAGTAAATAAGGAAATAAAGAAATAAGTAAATAAGTAAATAAGTAAATAAGTAAATAAGCAAATAAGTAAATAAGTAAATAAGGAAATAAAGAAATAAGTAAATAAGTAAATAAGTAAATAAGTAAATAAGTAAATAAGCAAATAAGTAAATAAGCAAATAAGTAAATAAGGAAATAAAGAAATAAGTAAATAAGTAAATAAGTAAATAAGTAAATACGCAAATAAGTAAATAAGCAAATAAGTAAATAAGTAAATAAGCAAATAAGTAAATAAGTAAATAAGCAAATAAGCAAATAAGTAAATAAGTAAATAAGTAAAGAAGTAAATAAGTAAATAAGTAAATAAGTAAATAAGTAAATAAGTAAATAAGTAAATAAGTAAATAAGTAAATAAGTAAATAAGTAAATAAGTAAATAAGCAAATAAGTAAATAAGTAAATAAGTAAATAAGTAAATAAGGAAATAAAGAAATAAGTAAATAAGTAAATAAGTAAATAAGTAAATAAGCAAATAAGTAAATAAGTAAATAAGTAAATAAGTAAATAAGTAAATAAGTAAATAAGTAAATAAGTAAATAAGTAAATAAGTAAATAAGTAAATAAGTAAATAAGTAAATAAGTAAATAAGCAAATAAGTAAATAAGCAAATAAGTAAATAAGTAAATAAGTAAATAAGATAAGTAAATAAGTAAATAAGTAAATAAGTAAATAAGCAAATAAGTAAATAAGTAAATAAGTAAATAAGTAAATAAGTAAATAAGTAAATAAGTAAATAAGTAAATAAGTAAATAAGTAAATAAGTAAAGAAGTAAATAAGTAAATAAGTAAATAAGTACATAAGTAAATAAGTAAATAAGTAAATAAGTAAATAAGTAAATAAGTAAATAAGATAAGTAAATAAGTAAATAAGTAAATAAGTAAATAAGTAAATAAGATAAGTAAATAAGTAAATAAGTAAATAAGTAAATAAGTAAATAAGTAAATAAGGAAATAAAGAAATAAGTAAATAAGTAAATAAGTAAATAAGTAAATAAGTAAATAAGTATATAAGTAAATAAGTGAATAAGCAAATAAGTAAATAAGTAAATAAGTAAATAAGTAAATAAGTAAATAAGTAAATAAGTAAATAAGTAAATCAGTAAATAAGCAAATAAGTAAATAAGTAAATAAGTAAATAAGTAAATAAGGAAATAAGTAAATAAGTAAATAAGTAAATAAGTAAATAAGCAAATAAGTAAATAAGTAAATAAGTAAATAAGTAAATAAGGAAATAAAGAAATAAGTAAATAAGTAAATAAGTAAATAAGTAAATAAGCAAATAAGTAAATAAGTAAATAAGGAAATAAAGAAATAAGTAAATAAGTAAATAAGTAAATAAGTAAATAAGTAAATAAGCAAATAAGCAAATAAGTAAATAAGCAAATAAGTAAATAAGGAAATAAAGAAATAAGTAAATAAGTAAATAAGTAAATAAGTAAATACGCAAATAAGTAAATAAGCAAATAAGTAAATAAGTAAATAAGTAAATAAGTAAATAAGGAAATAAAGAAATAAGTAAATAAGTAAATAAGTAAATAAGTAAATAAGCAAATAAGTAAATAAGTAAATAAGGAAATAAAGAAATAAGTAAATAAGTAAATAAGTAAATAAGTAAATAAGTAAATAAGTAAATAAGTAAATAAGTAAATAAGTAAATAAGTAAATAAGTAAATCAGTAAATAAGCAAATAAGTAAATAAGTAAATAAGTAAATAAGTAAATAAGGAAATAAGTAAATAAGTAAATAAGTAAATAAGTAAATAAGCAAATAAGTAAATAAGTAAATAAGTAAATAAGTAAATAAGGAAATAAAGAAATAAGTAAATAAGTAAATAAGTAAATAAGTAAATAAGCAAATAAGTAAATAAGTAAATAAGGAAATAAAGAAATAAGTAAATAAGTAAATAAGTAAATAAGTAAATAAGTAAATAAGCAAATAAGCAAATAAGTAAATAAGCAAATAAGTAAATAAGGAAATAAAGAAATAAGTAAATAAGTAAATAAGTAAATAAGTAAATACGCAAATAAGTAAATAAGCAAATAAGTAAATAAGTAAATAAGCAAATAAGTAAATAAGTAAATAAGCAAATAAGCAAATAAGTAAATAAGTAAATAAGTAAATAAGTAAATAAGTAAATAAGTAAATAAGTAAATAAGTAAATAAGTAAATAAGTAAATAAGTAAATAAGTAAATAAGCAAATAAGTAAATAAGTAAATAAGTAAATAAGTAAATAAGGAAATAAAGAAATAAGTAAATAAGTAAATAAGTAAATAAGTAAATAAGCAAATAAGTAAATAAGTAAATAAGTAAATAAGCAAATAAGTAAATAAGTAAATAAGTAAATAAATAAATAAGTAAATAAGTAAATAAGTAAATAAGTAAATAAGTAAATAAGTAAATAAGTAAATAAGTAAATAAGTAAATAAGTAAATAAGTAAATAAGTAAATAAGTAAATAAGCAAATAAGTAAATAAGTAAATAAGTAAATAAGTAAATAAGGAAATAAAGAAATAAGTAAATAAGTAAATAAGTAAATAAGTAAATAAGCAAATAAGTAAATAAGTAAATAAGTAAATAAGCAAATAAGTAAATAAGTAAATAAGTAAATAAATAAATAAGTAAATAAGTAAATAAGTAAATAAGTAAATAAGTAAATAAGTAAATAAGTAAATAAGTAAATAAGTAAATAAGTAAATAAGTAAATAAGTAAATAAGTAAATAAGTAAATAAGTAAATAAGTAAATAAGCAAATAAGTAAATAAGTAAATAAGTAAATAAGTAAATACGCAAATAAGTAAATAAGCAAATAAGTAAATAAGTAAATAAGATAAGTAAATAAGTAAATAAGTAAATAAGTAAATAAGTAAATAAGTAAATCAGTAAATAAGCAAATAAGTAAATAAGTAAATAAGTAAATAAGTAAATAAGGAAATAAGTAAATAAGTAAATAAGTAAATAAGCAAATAAGTAAATAAGTAAATAAGTAAATAAGTAAATAAGGAAATAAAGAAATAAGTAAATAAGTAAATAAGTAAATAAGTAAATAAGCAAATAAGTAAATAAGTAAATAAGGAAATAAAGAAATAAGTAAATAAGTAAATAAGTAAATAAGTAAATAAGTAAATAAGTAAATAAGTATATAAGTAAATAAGATAAGTAAATAAGTAAATAAGTAAATAAGTAAATAAGTAAATAAGTAAATAAGTAAATAAGTAAATAAGTAAATAAGTAAATCAGTAAATAAGCAAATAAGTAAATAAGTAAATAAGTAAATAAGTAAATAAGGAAATAAGTAAATAAGTAAATAAGTAAATAAGCAAATAAGTAAATAAGTAAATAAGTAAATAAGTAAATAAGTAAATAAGGAAATAAAGAAATAAGTAAATAAGTAAATAAGTAAATAAGTAAATAAGCAAATAAGTAAATAAGTAAATAAGGAAATAAAGAAATAAGTAAATAAGTAAATAAGTAAATAAGTAAATAAGTAAATAAGCAAATAAGCAAATAAGTAAATAAGCAAATAAGTAAATAAGGAAATAAAGAAATAAGTAAATAAGTAAATAAGTAAATAAGTAAATACGCAAATAAGTAAATAAGCAAATAAGTAAATAAGCAAATAAGTAAATAAGTAAATAAGCAAATAAGCAAATAAGTAAATAAGTAAATAAGTAAAGAAGTAAATAAGTAAATAAGTAAATAAGTAAATAAGTAAATAAGTAAATAAGTAAATAAGTAAATAAGTAAATAAGCAAATAAGTAAATAAGTAAATAAGTAAATAAGTAAATAAGTAAATAAGGAAATAAAGAAATAAGTAAATAAGTAAATAAGTAAATAAGTAAATAAGCAAATAAGTAAATAAGTAAATAAGTAAATAAGCAAATAAGTAAATAAGCAAATAAGTAAATAAGTAAATAAGTAAATAAGTAAATAAGTACATAAGTAAATACGCAAATAAGTAAATAAGCAAATAAGTAAATAAGTAAATAAGCAAATAAGTAAATAAGTAAATAAGTAAATAAGTAAATAAGTAAATAAATAAATAAGTAAATAAGTAAATAAGTAAATAAGTAAATAAGTAAATAAGGAAATAAGTAAATAAGTAAATAAGTAAATAAGTAAATAAGGAAATAAAGAAATAAGTAAATAAGTAAATAAGCAAATAAGTAAATAAGTAAATAAGGAAATAAAGAAATAAGTAAATAAGTAAATAAGTAAATAAGTAAATAAGCAAATAAGTAAATAAGGAAATAAAGAAATAAGTAAATAAGTAAATAAGAAAATAAGTAAATAAGTAAATAAGTAAATAAGTAAATACGCAAATAAGTAAATAAGCAAATAAGTAAATAAGTAAATAAGTAAATAAGCAAATAAGTAAATAAGTAAATAAGCAAATAAGCAAATAAGTAAATAAGTAAATAAGTAAATAAGTAAATAAGTAAATAAATAAATAAGTAAATAAGTAAATAAGTAAATAAGTAAATAAGTAAATAAGTAAATAAGTAAATAAGTAAATAAGTAAATAAGTAAATAAGTAAATAAGGAAATAAGTAAATAAGTAAATAAGTAAATAAGTAAATAAGCAAATAAGTAAATAAGTAAATAAGTAAATAAGTAAATAAGTAAATAAGGAAATAAAGAAATAAGTAAATAAGTAAATAAGTAAATAAGTAAATAAGCAAATAGGTAAATAAGTAAATAAGTAAATAAGTAAATAAGTAAATAAGTAAATAAGTAAATAAGTAAATAAGTAAATAAGTAAATAAGTAAATAAGTAAATAAGTAAATAAGTAAATAGGTAAATAAGTAAAGAAGTAAATAAGTAAATAAGTAAATAAGTAAATAAGTAAATAAGTAAATAAGTAAATAAGTAAATAAGTAAATAAGTAAATAAGTAAATAAGTAAATAAGCAAATAAGTAAATAAGTAAATAAGTAAATAAGTAAATAAGTAAATAAGTAAATAAGGAAATAAAGAAATAAGTAAATAAGTAAATAAGTAAATAAGTAAATAAGTAAATAAATAAATAAGTAAATAAGTAAATAAGTAAATAAGTAAATAAGGAAATAAAGAAATAAGTAAATAAGTAAATAAGTAAATAAGTAAATAAGTAAATAAGCAAATAAGTAAATAAGTAAATAAGTAAATAAATAAATAAGTAAATAAGTAAATAAGTAAATAAGTAAATAAGTAAATAAGTAAATAAGTAAATAAGGAAATAAAGAAATAAGTAAATAAGTAAATAAGTAAATAAGTAAATAAGTAAATAAGTAAATAAGTAAATAAGCAAATAAGTAAATAAGTAAATAAGTAAATAAGTAAATAAGCAAATAAGTAAATAAGTAAATAAGTAAATAAGCAAATAAGTAAATAAGTAAATAAGTAAATAAGTAAATACGCAAATAAGTAAATACGCAAATAAGTAAATAAGCAAATAAGTAAATAAGTAAATAAGTAAATAAGCAAATAAGTAAATAAGTAAATAAGCAAATAAGTAAATAAGTAAATAAGTAAATAAGCAAATAAGTAAATAAGTAAATTAGTAAATAAGCAAATAAGTAAATAAGTAAATAAGTAAATAAGGAAATAAAGAAATAAGTAAATAAGTAAATAAGTAAATAAGTAAATAAGTAAATAAATAAATAAGTAAATAAGTAAATAAGTAAATAAGTAAATAAGTAAATAAGTAAATAAGTAAATAAGTAAATAAGTAAATAAGTAAATAAGGAAATAAAGAAATAAGTAAATAAGTAAATAAGTAAATACGTAAATAAGTAAATAAGTAAATAAGTAAATAAGCAAATAAGCAAATAAGTAAATAAGTAAATAAGTAAATAAGTAAATAAGTAAATAAGCAAATAAGTAAATAAGTAAATAAGTAAATAAGTAAATACGCAAATAAGTAAATACGCAAATAAGTAAATAAGCAAATAAGTAAATAAGTAAATAAGTAAATAAGCAAATAAGTAAATAAGTAAATAAGCAAATAAGTAAATAAGTAAATAAGTAAATAAGTAAATAAATAAATAAGTAAATAAGTAAATAAGTAAATAAGTAAATAAGTAAATAAGTAAATAAGTAAATAAGTAAATAAGTAAATAAGTAAATAAGTAAATAGGTAAAGAAGTAAATAAGTAAATAAGTAAATAAGTAAATAAGTAAATAAGTAAATAAGTAAATAAGTAAATAAGGAAATAAGGAAATAAAGAAATAAGTAAATAAGTAAATAAGTAAATAAGTAAATAAGTAAATAAGCAAATAAGTAAATAAGTAAATAAGTAAATAAATAAATAAGTAAATAAGTAAATAAGTAAATAAGTAAATAAGTAAATAAGTAAATAAGTAAATAAGGAAATAAAGAAATAAGTAAATAAGTAAATAAGTAAATAAGTAAATAAGTAAATAAGTAAATAAGTAAATAAGCAAATAAGTAAATAAGTAAATAAGCAAATAAGCAAATAAGTAAATAAGTAAATAAGTAAATAAGTAAATAAGTAAATAAATAAATAAGTAAATAAGTAAATAAGGAAATAAGTAAATAAGTAAATAAGTAAATAAGTAAATAAGCAAATAAGTAAATAAGTAAATAAGTAAATAAGTAAAGAAGTAAATAAGTAAAGAAGTAAATAAGTAAATAAGTAAATAAGTAAAGAAGTAAATAAGTAAATAAGTAAATAAGTACATAAGTACATAAGTACATAAGTAAATAAGTAAATAAGTAAATAAGTAAATAAGTAAATAAGTAAATAAGTAAATAAGTAAATAAGTAAATAAGGAAATAAAGAAATAAGTAAATAAGTAAATAAGTAAATAAGTAAATAAGTAAATAAGCAAATAAGTAAATAAGTAAATAAGTAAATAAGTAAATAAGTAAATAAGTAAATAAGGAAATAAAGAAATAAGTAAATAAGTAAATAAGTAAATAAGTAAATAAGTAAATAAATAAATAAGTAAATAAGTAAATAAGTAAATAAGTAAATAAGTAAATAAGGAAATAAGGAAATAAGTAAATAAGTAAATAAGTAAATAAGTAAATAAGTAAATAAGTAAATAAGTAAATAAGCAAATAAGTAAATAAGTAAATAAGTAAATAAGTAAATAAGCAAATAAGTAAATAAGTAAATAAGTAAATAAGCAAATAAGTAAATAAGTAAATAAGTAAATAAGTAAATACGCAAATAAGTAAATAAGTAAATAAGTAAATAAGCAAATAAGTAAATAAGTAAATAAGTAAATAAGTAAATAAGCAAATAAGTAAATAAGTAAATAAGTAAATAAGCAAATAAGTAAATAAGTAAATAAGTAAATAAGTAAATACGCAAATAAGTAAATACGCAAATAAGTAAATAAGCAAATAAGTAAATAAGTAAATAAGTAAATAAGCAAATAAGTAAATAAGTAAATAAGCAAATAAGTAAATAAGTAAATAAGTAAATAAGTAAATAAGCAAATAAGTAAATAAGTAAATAAGTAAATAAGCAAATAAGTAAATAAGTAAATAAGTAAATAAGGAAATAAGTAAATAAGTAAATAAGTAAATAAGTAAATAAATAAATAAGTAAATAAGTAAATAAGTAAATAAGTAAATAAGTAAATAAGTAAATAAGTAAATAAGTAAATAAGGAAATAAAGAAATAAGTAAATAAGTAAATAAGTAAATACGTAAATAAGTAAATAAGTAAATAAGTAAATAAGCAAATAAGTAAATAAGTAAATAAGTAAATAAGCAAATAAGTAAATAAGTAAATAAGTAAATAAGCAAATAAGTAAATAAGTAAATAAGTAAATAAGCAAATAAGTAAATAAGTAAATAAGTAAATAAGTAAATAAGTAAATAAGCAAATAAGTAAATAAGTAAATAAGCAAATAAGTAAATAAGTAAATAAGTAAATAAGTAAATAAGTAAATAAGTAAATAAGTAAATAAGCAAATAAGTAAATAAGTTAATAAGTAAATAAGCAAATAAGTAAATAAGTAAATAAGTAAATAAGTAAATAAGTAAATAAGTAAATAAGTAAATAAGTAAATAAGTAAATAAGTAAATAAGTAAATAAGTAAATAGGTAAATAAGTAAATAAGTAAATAAGTAAATAAGTAAATAAGTAAATAAGTAAATAAGTAAATAAGCAAATAAGTAAATAAGTAAATAAGTAAATAAGTAAATAAGTAAATAAGTAAATAAAGAAATAAGTAAATAAGTAAATAAGTAAATAAGTAAATAAGTAAATAAATAAATAAGTAAATAAGTAAATAAGTAAATAAGTAAATAAGTAAATAAGTAAATAAGTAAATAAGTAAATAAGTAAATAAGGAAATAAAGAAATAAGTAAATAAGTAAATAAGTAAATAAGTAAATAAGTAAATAAGCAAATAAGTAAATAAGTAAATAAATAAATAAGTAAATAAGTAAATAAGTAAATAAGTAAATAAGTAAATAAGTAAATAAGTAAATAAGTAAATAAGGAAATAAAGAAATAAGTAAATAAGTAAATAAGTAAATAAGTAAATAAGTAAATAAGTAAATAAGCAAATAAGTAAATAAGTAAATAAGTAAATAAGTAAATAAGCAAATAAGTAAATAAGTAAATAAGTAAATAAGCAAATAAGTAAATAAGTAAATAAGTAAATAAGTAAATACGCAAATAAGTAAATACGCAAATAAGTAAATAAGCAAATAAGTAAATAAGTAAATAAGTAAATAAGCAAATAAGTAAATAAGTAAATAAGCAAATAAGTAAATAAGTAAATAAGTAAATAAGCAAATAAGTAAATAAGTAAATAAGTAAATAAGCAAATAAGTAAATAAGTAAATAAGTAAATAAGGAAATAAAGAAATAAGTAAATAAGTAAATAAGTAAATAAGTAAATAAGTAAATAAATAAATAAGGAAATAAAGAAATAAGTAAATAAGTAAATAAGTAAATAAGTAAATAAGTAAATAAATAAATAAGTAAATAAGTAAATAAGTAAATAAGTAAATAAGTAAATAAGTAAATAAGTAAATAAGTAAATAAGTAAATAAGTAAATAAGCAAATAAGCAAATAAGTAAATAAGTAAATAAGTAAATAAATAAATAAGTAAATAAGTAAATAAGTAAATAAGTAAATAAGTAAATAAGGAAATAAAGAAATAAGTAAATAAGTAAATAAGTAAATAAGTAAATAAGTAAATAAGCAAATAAGTAAATAAGTAAATAAGCAAATAAGTAAATAAGTAAATAAGCAAATAAGTAAATAAGTAAATAAGCAAATAAGGAAATAAGTAAATAAGTAAATAAGTAAATAAGTAAATAAGTAAATAAGTAAATAAGTAAATAAGTAAATAAGTAAATAAGTAAATAAGTAAATAAGTAAATACGCAAATACGTAAATAAGCAAATAAGTAAATAAGTAAATAAGTAAATAAGTAAATAAGTAAATAAGTAAATAAGTAAATAAGTAAATAAGTAAATAAGTAAATAAGGAAATAAAGAAATAAGTAAATAAGTAAATACGTAAATAAGTAAATAAGTAAATAAGCAAATAGGTAAATAAGTAAATAAGTAAATAAGTAAATAAGTAAATAAGTAAATAAGTAAATAAGGAAATAAAGAAATAAAGAAATAAGTAAATAAGAAAATAAGTAAATAAGTAAATAAGTAAATAAGCAAATAAGTAAATAAGTAAATAAGTAAATAAGTAAATAAGTAAATAAGGAAATAAAGAAATAAGTAAATAAGTAAATAAGTAAATAAGTAAATAAGTAAATAAATAAATAAAGAAATAAGTAAATAAGTAAATAAGTAAATAAGTAAATAAGTAAATAAGTAAATAAGTAAATAAGTAAATAAGGAAATAAAGAAATAAGTAAATAAGTAAATAAGTAAATAAGTAAATAAGTAAATAAGTAAATAAGGAAATAAGTAAATAAGGAAATAAGTAAATAAGTAAATAAGCAAATAAGTAAATAAGTAAATAAGTAAATAAGCAAATAAGTAAATAAGTAAATAAGTAAATAAGCAGATAAGTAAATAAGTAAATAAGTAAATAAGTAAATAAGTAAATAAGTAAATAAGTAAATGAGCAAATAAGTAAATAAGTAAATAAGCAAATAAGTAAATAAGTAAATAAGTAAATAAGTAAATAAGTAAATACGCAAATACGCAAATAAGTAAATAAGCAAATAAGTAAATAAGTAAATAAGTAAATAAGCAAATAAGTAAATAAGTAAATAAGCAAATAAGTAAATAAGTAAATAAGTAAATAAGTAAATAAGGAAATAAAGAAATAAGTAAATAAGTAAATAAGTAAATAAGTAAATAAGTAAATAAGGAAATAAAGAAATAAGTAAATAAGTAAATAAGTAAATAAGTAAATAAGTAAATAAGTAAATAAGCAAATAAGTAAATAAGTAAATAAGTAAATAAGTAAATACGTAAATAAGTAAATAAGCAAATAAGTAAATAAGTAAATAAGTAAATAAGCAAATAAGTAAATAAGTAAATAAGTAAATAAGTAAATACGCAAATAAGTAAATACGCAAATAAGTAAATAAGCAAATAAGTAAATAAGTAAATAAGTAAATAAGCAAATAAGTAAATAAGTAAATAAGCAAATAAGTAAATAAGTAAATAAGTAAATAAGTAAATAAGGAAATAAAGAAATAAGTAAATAAGTAAATACGTAAATAAGCAAATAAGTAAATAAGTAAATAAGGAAATAAAGAAATAAGTAAATAAGTAAATACGTAAATAAGTAAATAAGTAAATAAGCAAATAGGTAAATAAGTAAATAAGTAAATAAGTAAATAAGTAAATAAGTAAATAAGTAAATAAGTAAATAAGGAAATAAAGAAATAAAGAAATAAGTAAATAAGCAAATAAGTAAATAAGTAAATAAGTAAATAAGCAAATAAGTAAATAAGTAAATAGGTAAATAAGTAAATATGTAAATAAGTAAATAAGTAAATAAGTAAATAAGTAAATAAGTAAATAAGTAAATAAGTAAATAAGTAAATAAGTAAATAAGTAAATAAGTAAATAAGTAAATAAGTAAATAGGTAAATAAGTAAATAAGTAAATAAGTAAATAAGTAAATAAGCAAATAAGTAAATAAGTAAATAAGTAAATAAGTAAATAAGGAAATAAAGAAATAAGTAAATAAGTAAATAAGTATATAAGTAAATAAATAAATAAAGAAATAAGTAAATAAGTAAATAAGTAAATAAGTAAATAAGTAAATAAGTAAATAAGTAAATAAGTAAATAAGTAAATAAGTAAATAAAGAAATAAGTAAATAAGTAAATAAGTAAATAAGTAAATAAGTAAATAAGCAAATAAGTAAAAAAGTAAATAAGCAAATAAGTACATAAGTAAATAAGTAAATAAGTAAATAAGTAAATAAGTAAATAAGTAAATAAGTAAATAAGTAAATAAGCAAATAAATAAATAAGTAAATAAGTGAATAGGTAAATAAGTAAATAAGTAAATAAGTAAATAAGTAAATAAGTAAATAAGTAAATAAGTAAATAAGTAAATAAGTAAATAAGTAAATAAGTAAATAAGTAAATAAGTAAATAAGCAAATAAGTAAATAAGTAAATAAGGAAATAAAGAAATAAGTAAATAAGTAAATAAGTAAATAAGTAAATAAGCAAATAAGTAAATAAGGAAATAAAGAAATAAGTAAATAAGTAAATAAGTAAATAAGTAAATAAGTAAATAAGTAAATACGCAAATAAGTAAATAAGCAAATAAGTAAATAAGCAAATAAGTAAATAAGTAAATAAGCAAATAAGCAAATAAGTAAATAAGTAAATAAGTAAATAAGTAAATAAGTAAATAAGTAAATAAATAAATAAGGAAATAAGTAAATAAGTAAATAAGTAAATAAGTAAATAAGTAAATAAGTAAATAAGTAAATAAGTAAATACGCAAATAAGTAAATACGCAAATAAGTAAATAAGTAAATAAGTAAATAAATAAATAAGTAAATAAGTAAATAAGTAAATAAGTAAATAAGTAAATAAGTAAATAAGTAAATAAGTAAATAAGTAAATAAGTAAATAAGGAAATAAAGAAATAAGTAAATAAGTAAATAAGCAAATAAGTAAATAAGTAAATAAGTAAATAAGTAAATAAATAAATAAGTAAATAAGTAAATAAGTAAATAAGTAAATAAGTAAATAAGTAAATAAGTAAATAAGGAAATAAAGAAATAAGTAAATAAGTAAATAAGTAAATAAGTAAATAAGTAAATAAGCAAATAAGTAAATAAGTAAATAAGCAAATAAGTAAATAAGTAAATAAGCAAATAAGTAAATAAGTAAATAAGCAAATAAGGAAATAAGTAAATAAGTAAATAAGTAAATAAGTAAATAAGTAAATAAGTAAATAAGTAAATAAGTAAATAAGTAAATAAGTAAATAAGTAAATACGCAAATACGTAAATAAGCAAATAAGTAAATAAGTAAATAAGTAAATAAGTAAATAAGTAAATAAGTAAATAAGTAAATAAGTAAATAAGGAAATAAAGAAATAAGTAAATAAGTAAATAAGTAAATAAGTAAATAAGGAAATAAAGAAATAAGTAAATAAGTAAATAAGTAAATAAGTAAATAAATAAATAAAGAAATAAGTAAATAAGTAAATAAGTAAATAAGTAAATAAGTAAATAAGTAAATAAGGAAATAAAGAAATAAGTAAATAAGTAAATAAGTAAATAAGTAAATACGCAAATAAGTAAATAAGTAAATAAGTAAATAAGTAAATAAGTACATAAGTACATAAGTACATAAGTAAATAAGTAAATAAGTAAATAAGTAAATAAGTAAATAAGATAAGTAAATAAGTAAATAAGTAAATAAGTAAATAAGTAAATAAGTAAATAAGCAAATAAGTAAATAAGTAAATAAGTAAATAAGTAAATAAGTAAATAAGCAAATAAGTAAATAAGTAAATAAGTAAATAAAGAAATAAAGAAATAAAGAAATAAGTAAATAAGTAAATAAGTAAATAAGCAAATAAGCAAATAAGTAAATAAGTAAATAAGTAAATAAGCAAATAAGTAAATAAGTAAATAGGTAAATAAGTAAATAAGTAAATAAGATAAGTAAATAAGTAAATAAGTAAATAAGTAAATACGCAAATAAGTAAATAAGCAAATAAGTAAATAAGCAAATAAGTAAATAAGTAAATAAGCAAATAAGCAAATAAGTAAATAAGTAAATAAGTAAATAAGTAAATAAGTAAATAAGTAAATAAATAAATAAGGAAATAAGTAAATAAGTAAATAAGTAAATAAGTAAATAAGTAAATACGCAAATAAGTAAATACGCAAATAAGTAAATAAGTAAATAAGTAAATAAATAAATAAGTAAATAAGTAAATAAGTAAATAAGTAAATAAGTAAATAAGTAAATAAGTAAATAAGTAAATAAGTAAATAAGGAAATAAAGAAATAAGTAAATAAGTAAATAAGCAAATAAGTAAATAAGTAAATAAGTAAATAAGGAAATAAAGAAATAAGTAAATAAGTAAATAAGTAAATAAGTAAATAAGTAAATAAATAAATAAGTAAATAAGTAAATAAGTAAATAAGTAAATAAGTAAATAAGTAAATAAGTAAATAAGTAAATAAGTAAATAAGTAAATAAGTAAATAAGTAAATAAGCAAATAAGTAAATAAGTAAATAAGTAAATAAATAAATAAGTAAATAAGTAAATAAGTAAATAAGTAAATAAGTAAATAAGTAAATAAGTAAATAAGGAAATAAAGAAATAAGTAAATAAGTAAATAAGTAAATAAGTAAATAAGTAAATAAGCAAATAAGTAAATAAGTAAATAAGCAAATAAGTAAATAAGTAAATAAGCAAATAAGTAAATAAGCAAATAAGGAAATAAGTAAATAAGTAAATAAGTAAATAAGTAAATAAGTAAATAAGTAAATAAGTAAATAAGTAAATAAGGAAATAAAGAAATAAGTAAATAAGTAAATACGTAAATAAGTAAATAAGTAAATAAGCAAATAGGTAAATAAGTAAATAAGTAAATAAGTAAATAAGTAAATAAGTAAATAAGTAAATAAGTAAATAAGGAAATAAAGAAATAAAGAAATAAGTAAATAAGCAAATAAGTAAATAAGTAAATAAGTAAATAAGCAAATAAGTAAATAAGTAAATAGGTAAATAAGTAAATAAGTAAATAAGTAAATAAGTAAATAAGTACATAAGTACATAAGTAAATAAGTAAATAAGTAAATAAGTAAATAAGTAAATAAGTAAATAAGTAAATAAGTAAATAAGTAAATAAGTAAATAAGCAAAGAAGTAAATAAGTAAATAAGTAAATAAGTATATAGGTAAATAAGTAAATAAGTAAATAAGTAAATAAGGAAATAAAGAAATAAAGAAATAAGTAAATAAGTAAATAAGTAAATAAGCAAATAAGTAAATAAGTAAATAGGTAAATAAGTAAACAAGTAAATAAGTAAATAAGTAAATAAGTAAATAAGTAAATAAGTAAATAAGTAAATAAGTAAATAAGTAAATAAGCAAAGAAGTAAATAAGTAAATGAGTAAATAAGTAAATAAGTAAATAAGTAAATAAGTAAATAAGTAAATAAATAAATAAGTAAATAAGTGAATAAGTAAATAAGCAAATAAGTAAATAAGTAAATAAGTAAATAAGTAAATAAGTAAATAAGTAAATAAGTAAATAAGTAAATAGTAAATAAGTAAATAAGCAAATAAGCAAATAAGCAAATAAGTAAATAAGTAAATAAGTAAATAACTAAGTAAGTAAATAAGTAAATAAGTAAATAAGTAAATAGTAAATAAGTAAATAAGTAAATAAGCAAATAAGCAAATAAGTAAATAAGTAAACAAGTAAATAACTAAATAAGTAAATAACTAAATAAGTAAATAAGTAAATAAGTAAATAAGTAAATAAGCAAAGAAGTAAATAAGTAAATAAGTAAATAAGTATATAGGTAAATAAGTAAATAAGTAAATAAGTAAATAAGTAAATAAGCAAATAAGTAAATAAGTAAATAAGTAAATAAGTAAATAAGTAAATAAGTAAATAAGTAAATAAGTAAATACGCAAATAAGTAAATACGCAAATAAGTAAATAAGTAAATAAGCAAATAAGCAAATAAGTAAATAAGTAAATAAGCAAATAAGTAAATAAGTAAATAAGCAAATAAGTAAATAAGTAAATAAGTAAATAAGTAAATAAATAAATAAGTAAATAAGTAAATAAGTAAATAAGTAAATAAGTAAATAGGTAAATAAGTAAATAAGTAAATAAGTAAATAAGTAAATAAGTAAATAAGTAAATAAGTAAATAAGTAAATAAGCAAATAAGTAAATAAGTAAATAAGGAAATAAAGAAATAAAGAAATAAGTAAATAAGTAAATAAGTAAATAAGTATATAGGTAAATAAGTAAATAAGTAAATAAGTAAATAAGTAAATAAGGAAATAAAGAAATAAAGAAATAAGTAAATAAATAAATAAGTAAATAAGTAAATAAGCAAATAAGTAAATAAGTAAATAGGTAAATAAGTAAACAAGTAAACAAGTAAATAAGTAAATAAGTAAATAAGTAAATAAGTAAATAAGTAAATAAGTAAATAAGTAAATAAGTAAATAAGTAAATAAGCAAATAAGTAAATAAGTAAATAAGTAAATAAGTAAATAAGTAAATAAGTAAATAAGTAAATAAGTAAATAAGTAAATAAGTAAATAAGTAAATAAGCAAATAAGTAAATAAGTAAATACGCAAATAAGTAAATACGCAAATAAGTAAATAAGTAAATAAGCAAATAAGCAAATAAGCAAATAAGTAAATAAGTAAATAAGCAAATAAGCAAATAAGTAAATAAGTAAATAAGCAAATAAGTAAATAAGTAAATAAGTAAATAAGTAAATAAGTAAATAAGTAAATAAGTAAATAAGTAAATAAGTAAATAAGTAAATAAGTAAATAAGCAAAGAAGTAAATAAGTAAATAAGTAAATAAGTATATAGGTAAATAAGTAAATAAGTAAATAAGTAAATAAGGAAATAAAGAAATAAAGAAATAAGTAAATAAGTAAATAAGTAAATAAGTAAATAAGCAAATAAGTAAATAAGTAAATAGGTAAATAAGTAAACAAGTAAATAAGTAAATAAGTAAATAAGTAAATAAGTAAATAAGTAAATAAGTAAATAAGTAAATAAGCAAAGAAGTAAATAAGTAAATGAGTAAATAAGTAAATAAGTAAATAAGTAAATAAGTAAATAAGTAAATAAATAAATAAGTAAATAAGTGAATAAGTAAATAAGCAAATAAGTAAATAAGTAAATAAGTAAATAAGTAAATAAGTAAATAAGTAAATAGTAAATAAGTAAATAAGCAAATAAGCAAATAAGCAAATAAGTAAATAAGTAAATAAGTAAATAAGTAAATAAGTAAATAACTAAGTAAGTAAATAAGTAAATAAGTAAATAAGTAAATAAGTAAATAAGTAAATAGTAAATAAGTAAATAAGCAAATAAGCAAATAAGCAAATAAGTAAATAAGTAAATAAGTAAATAACTAAGTAAGTAAATAAGTAAATAAGTAAATAAGTAAATAGTAAATAAGTAAATAAGTAAATAAGCAAATAAGCAAATAAGTAAATAAGTAAACAAGTAAATAACTAAATAAGTAAATAACTAAATAAGTAAATAAGTAAATAAGTAAATAAGTAAATAAGCAAAGAAGTAAATAAGTAAATAAGTAAATAAGTATATAGGTAAATAAGTAAATAAGTAAATAAGTAAATAAGTAAATAAGCAAATAAGTAAATAAGTAAATAAGTAAATAAGTAAATAAGTAAATAAGTAAATAAGTAAATACGCAAATAAGTAAATACGCAAATAAGTAAATAAGTAAATAAGCAAATAAGCAAATAAGTAAATAAGTAAATAAGCAAATAAGTAAATAAGTAAATAAGCAAATAAGTAAATAAGTAAATAAGTAAATAAGTAAATAAATAAATAAGTAAATAAGTAAATAAGTAAATAAGTAAATAAGTAAATAGGTAAATAAGTAAATAAGTAAATAAGTAAATAAGTAAATAAGTAAATAAGTAAATAAGTAAATAAGTAAATAAGTAAATAAGCAAATAAGTAAATAAGTAAATAAGGAAATAAAGAAATAAAGAAATAAGTAAATAAGTAAATAAGTAAATAAGCAAATAAGTAAATAAGTAAATAGGTAAATAAGTAAACAAGTAAATAAGTAAATAAGTAAATAAGTAAATAAGTAAATAAGTAAATAAGTAAATAAGTAAATAGGTAAATAAGTAAATAAGTAAATAAGTAAATAAGTAAATAAGTAAATAAGTAAATAGGTAAATAAGTAAATAAGTAAATAAGTAAATAAGTAAATAAGTAAATAAGTAAATAAGTAAATAAGCAAAGAAGTAAATAAGTAAATAAGTAAATAAGTATATAGGTAAATAAGTAAATAAGTAAATAAGTAAATAAGTAAATAAGGAAATAAAGAAATAAAGAAATAAGTAAATAAATAAATAAGTAAATAAGTAAATAAGCAAATAAGTAAATAAGTAAATAGGTAAATAAGTAAACAAGTAAACAAGTAAATAAGTAAATAAGTAAATAAGTAAATAAGTAAATAAGTAAATAAGTAAATAAGTAAATAAGTAAATAAGTAAATAAGCAAATAAGTAAATAAGTAAATAAGTAAATAAGTAAATAAGTAAATAAGTAAATAAGTAAATAAGTAAATAAGTAAATAAGTAAATAAGTAAATAAGTAAATAAGTAAATAAGTAAATAAGTAAATAAGCAAATAAGTAAATAAGTAAATACGCAAATAAGTAAATACGCAAATAAGTAAATAAGTAAATAAGCAAATAAGCAAATAAGCAAATAAGTAAATAAGTAAATAAGCAAATAAGCAAATAAGTAAATAAGTAAATAAGCAAATAAGTAAATAAGTAAATAAGTAAATAAGTAAATAAGTAAATAAGTAAATAAGTAAATAAGTAAATAAGTAAATAAGTAAATAAGTAAATAAGCAAAGAAGTAAATAAGTAAATAAGTAAATAAGTATATAGGTAAATAAGTAAATAAGTAAATAAGTAAATAAGGAAATAAAGAAATAAAGAAATAAGTAAATAAGTAAATAAGTAAATAAGCAAATAAGTAAATAAGTAAATAGGTAAATAAGTAAACAAGTAAATAAGTAAATAAGTAAATAAGTAAATAAGTAAATAAGTAAATAAGTAAATAAGTAAATAAGCAAAGAAGTAAATAAGTAAATGAGTAAATAAGTAAATAAGTAAATATGTAAATAAGTAAATAAGTAAATAAATAAATAAGTAAATAAGTGAATAAGTAAATAAGCAAATAAGTAAATAAGTAAATAAGTAAATAAGTAAATAAGTAAATAAGTAAATAAGTAAATAAGTAAATAAGTAAATAGTAAATAAGTAAATAAGCAAATAAGCAAATAAGCAAATAAGTAAATAAGTAAATAAGTAAATAACTAAGTAAGTAAATAAGTAAATAAGTAAATAAGTAAATAGTAAATAAGTAAATAAGTAAATAAGCAAATAAGCAAATAAGTAAATAAGTAAACAAGTAAATAACTAAATAAGTAAATAACTAAATAAGTAAATAAGTAAATAAGTAAATAAGTAAATAAGCAAAGAAGTAAATAAGTAAATAAGTAAATAAGTATATAGGTAAATAAGTAAATAAGTAAATAAGTAAATAAGTAAATAAGCAAATAAGTAAATAAGTAAATAAGTATATAGGTAAATAAGTAAATAAGTAAATAAGTAAATAAGGAAATAAAGAAATAAAGAAATAAGTAAATAAGTAAATAAGTAAATAAGCAAATAAGTAAATAAGTATATAGGTAAATAAGTAAACAAGTAAATAAGTAAATAAGTAAATAAGTAAATAAGTAAATAAGTAAATAAGTAAATAAGTAAATAAGTAAATAAGTAAATAAGCAAAGAAGTAAATAAGTAAATGAGTAAATAAGTAAATAAGTAAATAAGTAAATAAGTAAATAAGTAAATAAATAAATAAGTAAATAAGTGAATAAGTAAATAAGCAAATAAGTAAATAAGTAAATAAGTAAATAAGTAAATAAGTAAATAAGTAAATAAGTAAATAAGTAAATAGTAAATAAGTAAATAAGCAAATAAGCAAATAAGCAAATAAGTAAATAAGTAAATAACTAAGTAAGTAAATAAGTAAATAAGTAAATAAGTAAATAGTAAATAAGTAAATAAGTAAATAAGCAAATAAGCAAATAAGTAAATAAGTAAACAAGTAAATAACTAAATAAGTAAATAACTAAATAAGTAAATAAGTAAATAAGTAAATAAGTAAATAAGCAAAGAAGTAAATAAGTAAATAAGTAAATAAGTATATAGGTAAATAAGTAAATAAGTAAATAAGTAAATAAGTAAATAAGCAAATAAGTAAATAAGTAAATAAGTAAATAAGTAAATAAGTAAATAAGTAAATAAGTAAATACGCAAATAAGTAAATACGCAAATAAGTAAATAAGTAAATAAGCAAATAAGCAAATAAGTAAATAAGTAAATAAGCAAATAAGTAAATAAGTAAATAAGCAAATAAGTAAATAAGTAAATAAGTAAATAAGTAAATAAATAAATAAGTAAATAAGTAAATAAGTAAATAAGTAAATAAGTAAATAGGTAAATAAGTAAATAAGTAAATAAGTAAATAAGTAAATAAGTAAATAAGTAAATAAGTAAATAAGTAAATAAGTAAATAAGTAAATAAGCAAATAAGTAAATAAGTAAATAAGGAAATAAAGAAATAAAGAAATAAGTAAATAAGTAAATAAGTAAATAAGCAAATAAGTAAATAAGTAAATAGGTAAATAAGTAAACAAGTAAATAAGTAAATAAGTAAATAAGTAAATAAGTAAATAAGTAAATAAGTAAATAAGTAAATAGGTAAATAAGTAAATAAGTAAATAAGTAAATAAGTAAATAGGTAAATAAGTAAATAAGTAAATAAGTAAATAAGTAAATAAGTAAATAAGTAAATAAGTAAATAAGCAAAGAAGTAAATAAGTAAATAAGTAAATAAGTATATAGGTAAATAAGTAAATAAGTAAATAAGTAAATAAGTAAATAAGGAAATAAAGAAATAAAGAAATAAGTAAATAAATAAATAAGTAAATAAGTAAATAAGCAAATAAGTAAATAAGTAAATAAGTAAACAAGTAAACAAGTAAATAAGTAAATAAGTAAATAAGTAAATAAGTAAATAAGTAAATAAGTAAATAAGTAAATAAGTAAATAAGCAAATAAGTAAATAAGTAAATAAGTAAATAAGTAAATAAGTAAATAAGTAAATAAGTAAATAAGTAAATAAGTAAATAAGTAAATAAGTAAATAAGTAAATAAGCAAATAAGTAAATAAGTAAATACGCAAATAAGTAAATACGCAAATAAGTAAATAAGTAAATAAGCAAATAAGCAAATAAGCAAATAAGTAAATAAGTAAATAAGCAAATAAGCAAATAAGTAAATAAGTAAATAAGCAAATAAGTAAATAAGTAAATAAGTAAATAAGTAAATAAGTAAATAAGTAAATAAGTAAATAAGTAAATAAGTAAATAAGTAAATAAGTAAATAAGCAAAGAAGTAAATAAGTAAATAAGTAAATAAGTATATAGGTAAATAAGTAAATAAGTAAATAAGTAAATAAGGAAATAAAGAAATAAAGAAATAAGTAAATAAGTAAATAAGTAAATAAGCAAATAAGTAAATAAGTAAATAGGTAAATAAGTAAACAAGTAAATAAGTAAATAAGTAAATAAGTAAATAAGTAAATAAGTAAATAAGTAAATAAGTAAATAAGCAAAGAAGTAAATAAGTAAATGAGTAAATAAGTAAATAAGTAAATAAGTAAATAAGTAAATAAGTAAATAAATAAATAAGTAAATAAGTGAATAAGTAAATAAGCAAATAAGTAAATAAGTAAATAAGTAAATAAGTAAATAAGTAAATAAGTAAATAAGTAAATAAGTAAATAGTAAATAAGTAAATAAGCAAATAAGCAAATAAGCAAATAAGTAAATAAGTAAATAAGTAAATAACTAAGTAAGTAAATAAGTAAATAAGTAAATAAGTAAATAGTAAATAAGTAAATAAGTAAATAAGCAAATAAGCAAATAAGTAAATAAGTAAACAAGTAAATAACTAAATAAGTAAATAACTAAATAAGTAAATAAGTAAATAAGTAAATAAGTAAATAAGCAAAGAAGTAAATAAGTAAATAAGTAAATAAGTATATAGGTAAATAAGTAAATAAGTAAATAAGTAAATAAGTAAATAAGCAAATAAGTAAATAAGTAAATAGGTAAATAAGTAAACAAGTAAATAAGTAAATAAGTAAATAAGTAAATAAGTAAATAAGTAAATAAGTAAATAAGTAAATAAGTAAATAAGTAAATAAGCAAAGAAGTAAATAAGTAAATGAGTAAATAAGTAAATAAGTAAATAAGTAAATAAGTACATAAGTAAATAAGTAAATAAGTAAATAAGTAAATAAGTAAATAAGTAAATAAGTAAATAAGTAAATGAGTAAATAAGTAAATAAGCAAATAAGTAAATAAGTAAATAAGTAAATAAGTAAATAAGTAAATAAGGAAATAAAGAAATAAGTAAATAAGTAAATAAGTAAATAAGTAAATAAGTAAATAAGTAAATAAGTAAATAAATAAATAAGTAAATAAGTAAATAAGTAAATAAGTAAATAAGCAAATAAGTAAATAAGTAAATAAGTAAATAAGTAAATAAGTAAATAAGTAAATAAGCAAATAAGTAAATAAGTAAATAAGTAAATAAGTAAATAAGCAAATAAGTAAATAAGTAAATAAGGAAATAAAGAAATAAAGAAATAAGTAAATAAGTAAATAAGCAAATAAGTAAATAAGTAAATAGGTAAATAAGTAAATAAGTAAATAAGTAAATAAGTAAATAAGTAAATAAGTAAATAAGTAAATAAGTAAATAGGTAAATAAGTAAATAAGTAAATAAGTAAATAAGTAAATAAGCAAATAAGTAAATAAGTAAATAGGTAAATAAGTAAACAAGTAAATAAGTAAATAAGTAAATAAGTAAATAAGTAAATAAGTAAATAAGTAAATAAGTAAATAAGTAAATAAGCAAAGAAGTAAATAAGTAAATGAGTAAATAAGTAAATAAGTAAATAAGTAAACAAGTAAATAAGTACATAAGTAAATAAGTAAATAAGTAAATAAGTAAATAAGTAAATACGTAAATAAGTAAATAAGTAAATGAGTAAATAAGTAAATAAGCAAATAAGTAAATAAGTAAATAAGTAAATAAGTAAATAAGTAAATAAGTAAATAAAGAAATAAGTAAATAAGTAAATAAGTAAATAAGTAAATAAGTAAATAAGTAAATAAGTAAATAAGTAAATAAGTAAATAAGTAAATAAGTAAATAAGTAAATAAGTAAATAAATAAATAAGTAAATAAGTGAATAAGTAAATAACTAAATAAGTAAATAAGTAAATAAGTAAATAAGTAAATAAGTAAATAAGTAAATAAGCAAATAAGCAAATAAGTAAATAAGTAAATAAGTAAATAAGCAAATAAGTAAATAAGTAAATAAGTAAATAAGCAAATAAGTAAATAAGTAAATAAGTAAATACGCAAATAAGTAAATAAGTAAATAAGCAAATAAGTAAATAAGTAAATAAGTAAATAAGTAAATAAGTACATAAGTACATAAGTAAATAAGTAAATAAGTAAATAAGTAAATAAATAAATAAGTAAATAAGTAAATAAGTAAATAAGTAAATGAGTAAATAAGTAAATAAGTAAATAAGTAAATAAGTAAATAAGTAAATAAGTAAATAAGCAAAGAAGTAAATAAGTAAATGAGTAAATAAGTAAATAAGTAAATAAGTAAACAAGTAAATAAGTACATAAGTAAATAAGTAAATAAGTAAATAAGTAAATAAGTAAATACGTAAATAAGTAAATAAGTAAATGAGTAAATAAGTAAATAAGCAAATAAGTAAATAAGTAAATAAGTAAATAAGTAAATAAGTAAATAAGTAAATAAAGAAATAAGTAAATAAGTAAATAAGTAAATAAGTAAATAAGTAAATAAGTAAATAAGTAAATAAGTAAATAAGTAAATAAGTAAATAAGTAAATAAGTAAATAAGTAAATAAATAAATAAGTAAATAAGTGAATAAGTAAATAACTAAATAAGTAAATAAGTAAATAAGTAAATAAGTAAATAAGTAAATAAGTAAATAAGCAAATAAGCAAATAAGTAAATAAGTAAATAAGTAAATAAGCAAATAAGTAAATAAGTAAATAAGTAAATAAGCAAATAAGTAAATAAGTAAATAAGTAAATACGCAAATAAGTAAATAAGTAAATAAGCAAATAAGTAAATAAGTAAATAAGTAAATAAGTAAATAAGTACATAAGTACATAAGTAAATAAGTAAATAAGTAAATAAGTAAATAAATAAATAAGTAAATAAGTAAATAAGTAAATAAGTAAATGAGTAAATAAGTAAATAAGGAAATAAAGAAATAAGTAAATAAGTAAATAAGTAAATAAGTAAATAAGTAAATAAGTAAATAAGTAAATAACTAAATAAGTAAATAAGTAAATAAATAAATAAGTAAATAAGTAAATAAGTAAATAAGCAAATAAGTAAATAAGCAAATAAGTAAATAAGTAAATAAGTAAATAAGTAAATAAGTAAATACGCAAATAAGTAAATACGCAAATAAGTAAATAAGTAAATAAGCAAATAAGCAAATAAGTAAATAAGTAAATAAGCAAATAAGTAAATAAGTAAATAAGCAAATAAGTAAATAAGTAAATAAGTAAATAAGTAAATAAATAAATAAGTAAATAAGTAAATAAGTAAATAAGTAAATAAGTAAATAGGTAAATAAGTAAATAAGTAAATAAGTAAATAAGTAAATAAGTAAATAAGTAAATAAGTAAATAAGTAAATAAGTAAATAAGTAAATAAGCAAATAAGTAAATAAGTAAATAAGGAAATAAAGAAATAAAGAAATAAGTAAATAAGTAAATAAGTAAATAAGCAAATAAGTAAATAAGTAAATAGGTAAATAAGTAAACAAGTAAATAAGTAAATAAGTAAATAAGTAAATAAGTAAATAAGTAAATAAGTAAATAAGTAAATAGGTAAATAAGTAAATAAGTAAATAAGTAAATAAGTAAATAGGTAAATAAGTAAATAAGTAAATAAGTAAATAAGTAAATAAGTAAATAAGTAAATAAGTAAATAAGCAAAGAAGTAAATAAGTAAATAAGTAAATAAGTATATAGGTAAATAAGTAAATAAGTAAATAAGTAAATAAGTAAATAAGGAAATAAAGAAATAAAGAAATAAGTAAATAAATAAATAAGTAAATAAGTAAATAAGCAAATAAGTAAATAAGTAAATAAGTAAACAAGTAAACAAGTAAATAAGTAAATAAGTAAATAAGTAAATAAGTAAATAAGTAAATAAGTAAATAAGTAAATAAGTAAATAAGCAAATAAGTAAATAAGTAAATAAGTAAATAAGTAAATAAGTAAATAAGTAAATAAGTAAATAAGTAAATAAGTAAATAAGTAAATAAGTAAATAAGCAAATAAGTAAATAAGTAAATACGCAAATAAGTAAATACGCAAATAAGTAAATAAGTAAATAAGCAAATAAGCAAATAAGCAAATAAGTAAATAAGTAAATAAGCAAATAAGCAAATAAGTAAATAAGTAAATAAGCAAATAAGTAAATAAGTAAATAAGTAAATAAGTAAATAAGTAAATAAGTAAATAAGTAAATAAGTAAATAAGTAAATAAGTAAATAAGCAAAGAAGTAAATAAGTAAATAAGTAAATAAGTATATAGGTAAATAAGTAAATAAGTAAATAAGTAAATAAGGAAATAAAGAAATAAAGAAATAAGTAAATAAGTAAATAAGTAAATAAGCAAATAAGTAAATAAGTAAATAGGTAAATAAGTAAACAAGTAAATAAGTAAATAAGTAAATAAGTAAATAAGTAAATAAGTAAATAAGTAAATAAGTAAATAAGCAAAGAAGTAAATAAGTAAATGAGTAAATAAGTAAATAAGTAAATAAGTAAATAAGTAAATAAGTAAATAAATAAATAAGTAAATAAGTGAATAAGTAAATAAGCAAATAAGTAAATAAGTAAATAAGTAAATAAGTAAATAAGTAAATAAGTAAATAAGTAAATAAGTAAATAGTAAATAAGTAAATAAGCAAATAAGCAAATAAGCAAATAAGTAAATAAGTACATAAGTAAATAACTAAGTAAGTAAATAAGTAAATAAGTAAATAAGTAAATAGTAAATAAGTAAATAAGTAAATAAGCAAATAAGCAAATAAGTAAATAAGTAAACAAGTAAATAACTAAATAAGTAAATAACTAAATAAGTAAATAAGTAAATAAGTAAATAAGTAAATAAGCAAAGAAGTAAATAAGTAAATAAGTAAATAAGTATATAGGTAAATAAGTAAATAAGTAAATAAGTAAATAAGTAAATAAGCAAATAAGTAAATAAGTAAATAGGTAAATAAGTAAACAAGTAAATAAGTAAATAAGTAAATAAGTAAATAAGTAAATAAGTAAATAAGTAAATAAGTAAATAAGTAAATAAGTAAATAAGCAAAGAAGTAAATAAGTAAATGAGTAAATAAGTAAATAAGTAAATAAGTAAATAAGTACATAAGTAAATAAGTAAATAAGTAAATAAGTAAATAAGTAAATAAGTAAATAAGTAAATGAGTAAATAAGTAAATAAGCAAATAAGTAAATAAGTAAATAAGTAAATAAGTAAATAAGTAAATAAGGAAATAAAGAAATAAGTAAATAAGTAAATAAGTAAATAAGTAAATAAGTAAATAAGTAAATAAGTAAATAAATAAATAAGTAAATAAGTAAATAAGTAAATAAGTAAATAAGCAAATAAGTAAATAAGTAAATAAGTAAATAAGTAAATAAGTAAATAAGTAAATAAGCAAATAAGTAAATAAGTAAATAAGTAAATAAGTAAATAAGCAAATAAGTAAATAAGTAAATAAGGAAATAAAGAAATAAAGAAATAAGTAAATAAGTAAATAAGCAAATAAGTAAATAAGTAAATAGGTAAATAAGTAAATAAGTAAATAAGTAAATAAGTAAATAAGTAAATAAGTAAATAAGTAAATAAGTAAATAGGTAAATAAGTAAATAAGTAAATAAGTAAATAAGTAAATAAGCAAATAAGTAAATAAGTAAATAGGTAAATAAGTAAACAAGTAAATAAGTAAATAAGTAAATAAGTAAATAAGTAAATAAGTAAATAAGTAAATAAGTAAATAAGTAAATAAGCAAAGAAGTAAATAAGTAAATGAGTAAATAAGTAAATAAGTAAATAAGTAAACAAGTAAATAAGTACATAAGTAAATAAGTAAATAAGTAAATAAGTAAATAAGTAAATACGTAAATAAGTAAATAAGTAAATGAGTAAATAAGTAAATAAGCAAATAAGTAAATAAGTAAATAAGTAAATAAGTAAATAAGTAAATAAGTAAATAAAGAAATAAGTAAATAAGTAAATAAGTAAATAAGTAAATAAGTAAATAAGTAAATAAGTAAATAAGTAAATAAGTAAATAAGTAAATAAGTAAATAAGTAAATAAGTAAATAAATAAATAAGTAAATAAGTGAATAAGTAAATAACTAAATAAGTAAATAAGTAAATAAGTAAATAAGTAAATAAGTAAATAAGTAAATAAGCAAATAAGCAAATAAGTAAATAAGTAAATAAGTAAATAAGCAAATAAGTAAATAAGTAAATAAGTAAATAAGCAAATAAGTAAATAAGTAAATAAGTAAATACGCAAATAAGTAAATAAGTAAATAAGCAAATAAGTAAATAAGTAAATAAGTAAATAAGTAAATAAGTACATAAGTACATAAGTAAATAAGTAAATAAGTAAATAAGTAAATAAATAAATAAGTAAATAAGTAAATAAGTAAATAAGTAAATGAGTAAATAAGTAAATAAGGAAATAAAGAAATAAGTAAATAAGTAAATAAGTAAATAAGTAAATAAGTAAATAAGTAAATAAGTAAATAAGTAAATAAGTAAATAAATAAATAAGTAAATAAGTAAATAAGTAAATAAATAAATAAGTAAATAAGTAAATAAGTAAATAAGTAAATGAGTAAATAAGTAAATAAGGAAATAAAGAAATAAGTAAATAAGTAAATAAGTAAATAAGTAAATAAGTAAATAACTAAATAAGTAAATAAGTAAATAAATAAATAAGTAAATAAGTGAATAAGCAAATAAGTAAATAAGCAAATAAGTAAATAAGTAAATAAGTAAATAAGTAAATAAGTAAATAAGTAAATAAGTAAATAAGCAAAGAAGTAAATAAGTAAATAAGTAAATAAGTAAATAAGCAAATAAGTAAATAACCAAATAAGTAAATAAGCAAATAAGCAAATAGGTAAATAAGTAAATAAGTAAATAAGTAAATAAGTAAATAAGCAAATAAGTAAATAAGTAAATAAGTAAATAAGTAAATAAGTGAATAAGTAAATAAGTAAATAAGTAAATAAGTAAATAAGTAAATAAGTAAATAAGTAAATAAGTAAATAAGTAAATAAGTAAATAAGCAAATAAGTAAATAAGTAAATAAGTAAATAAGTGAATAAGTAAATAAGTAAATAAGTAAATAAGCAAATAAGTAAATAAGTAAATAAGTAAATAAGTAAATAAGTAAATACGCAAATAAGTAAATAAGCAAATAAGTAAATAAGTAAATAAGTAAATAAGCAAATAAGTAAATAAGTAAATAAGCAAATAAGTAAATAAGTAAATAAGTAAATAAGTAAATAAGTAAATAAGCAAATAAGTAAATAAGTAAATAAGTAAATAAGTAAACAAGTAAATAACTAAATAAGTAAACAAGTAAATAAGTAAATAAGTAAATAAGTAAATAAGTAAATAAGTAAATAAGCAAATAAGTAAATAAGTAAATAAGTAAATAAGCAAATAAGTAAATAAGTAAATAAGCAAATAAGTAAATAAGTAAATAAGTAAATAAGCAAATAAGTAAATAAGTAAATAAGCAAATAAGTAAATAAGTAAATAAGTAAATAAGTAAATAAGTACATAAGTACATAAGTAAATAAGTAAATAAGTAAATAAGTAAATAAGTAAATAAGTAAATAAGTAAATAAGTAAATAAGTAAATAAGTAAATAAGTAAATAAGTAAATAAGTAAATGAGTAAATAAGTAAATAAGCAAATAAGTAAATAAGTAAATAAGTAAATAAGTAAATAAGTAAATAAGTAAATAAGTAAATAAGTAAATAAGTAAATAAGTAAATAAATAAGTAAATAAGTAAATAAGTAAATAAGTAAATAAGTAAATAAGTAAATAAGTAAATAAGTAAATAAGTAAATAAGTAAATAAGTAAATAAGTAAATAAGTAAATAAGTAAATAAATAAGTAAATAAGTAAATAAGTAAATAAGTAAATAAGTAAATAAGTAAATAAGTAAATAAGTAAATAAGTAAATAAGTAAATAAGTAAATAAGTAAATAAGTAAATAAGTAAATGAGTAAATAAGTAAATAAGCAAATAAGTAAATAAGTAAATAAGTAAATAAGTAAATAAGTAAATAAGTAAATAAGTAAATAAGTAAATAAGTAAATAAGTAAATAAGTAAATAAGTAAATAAGTAAATAAGTGAATAAGTAAATAAGCAAATAAGTAAATAAGTAAATAAGTAAATAAGTAAATGAGTAAATAAGTAAATAAGCAAATAAGTAAATAAGTAAATAAGTAAATAAGTAAATAAGATAAGTAAATAAGTAAATAAGTAAATAAGTAAATAAGTAAATAAGTAAATAAGTAAATAAATAAGTAAATAAGTAAATAAGTAAATAAGTAAATAAGTAAATAAGTAAATAAGTAAATAGGTAAATAAGTAAATAAGTAAATAAGTAAATAAGTAAATAAGTAAATGAGTAAATAAGTAAATAAGCAAAGAAGTAAATAAGTAAATGAGTAAATAAGTAAATAAGCAAAGAAGTAAATAAGTAAATAAGTAAATAAGTAAATAAGTAAATAAGTAAATAAATATATAGGTAAATAAGTAAATAAGTAAATAAGCAAATAAGTAAATAAGTAAATAAGCAAATAAGTAAATAAGTAAATAAGTAAATAAGCAAATAAGTAAATAAGTAAATAAGTAAATAAGCAAATAAGTAAATAAGTAAATAAGCAAATAAGTAAATAAGTAAATAAGTAAATAAGTAAATAAGCAAATAAGTAAATAAGTAAATAAGCAAATAAGTAAATAAGTAAATAAGTAAATAAGTACATATATTTGCTTATTTACTTATTTGCGTATTTACTTATTTACTTATTTACTTATTTACTTATTTACTTATTTACTTATTTACTTATTTACTTATTTATTTATTTGCTTATTTACTTATTTACTTATTTACTTATTTACTTATTTGCTTATTTACTTATTTACTTATTTGCTTATTTACTTATTTACTTATTTACTTATTTACTTATTTACTTATTTACTTATTTCTTTATTTCCTTATTTACTTATTTACTTATTTACTTATTTACTTATTTACTCATTTGCGTATTTACTTATTTGCTTATTTACTTTTTTACTTATTTGCTTATTTACTTATTTGCTTATTTACTTATTTACTTATTTATTTACTTATTTACTTATTTACTTATTTACTTATTTACTTATTTACTTATTTCTTTATTTCCTTATTTACTCATTTACTTATTTACTTATTTACTTATTTACTTATCTTATTTACTTATTTACTTATTTACTTATTTACTTATTTGGTCATTTACTTATTTACTTATTTACTTATTTGCTTATTTACTTATTTGGTCATTTACTTATTTACTTATTTACTTATTTACTTATTTACTTATTTACTTATTTACTTATTTACTTATTTGGTCATTTACTTATTTACTTATTTACTTATTTGCTTATTTACTTATTTGGTCATTTACTTATTTGCTTATTTACTTATTTACTTATTTACTTATTTGCTTATTTACTTATTTACTTATTTGGTCATTTACTTATTTACTTATTTACTTATTTGCTTATTTACTTATTTACTTATTTACTTATTTGGTCATTTACTTATTTACTTATTTACTTATTTGCTTATTTACTTATTTGGTCATTTACTTATTTGCTTATTTACTTATTTACTTATTTACTTATTTACTTATTTACTTATTTACTTATTTGCTTATTTACTTATTTACTTATTTACCTATTTACTTATTTACTTATTTACTTATTTGGTCATTTACTTATTTACTTATTTACTTATTTGCTTATTTGCTTATTTACTTATTTACTTATTTACTTATTTGCTTATTTACTTATTTACTTATTTACTTATTTACTTATTTACTTATTTACTTATTTGCTTATTTACTTATTTACTTATTTACTTATTTACTTATTTACTTATTTACTTATTTACTTATTTACTTATTTACTTATTTACTTATTTGCTTATTTACTTATTTACTTATTTGCTTATTTCCTTGTTTATTTATTTGCTTATTTACTTATTTACTAATTTACTTATTTACTTATTTACTTATTTACTTCTTTACTTATTTACTTATTTACGTCTTTACTTATTTACTTATTTCCTTGTTTACTTATTTACTTATTTGCTTATTTACTTATTTACTTATTTTTTTATTTGCTTATTTACTTATTTACTTATTTCCTTGTTTACTTATTTACTTATTTACTCATTTACTTATTTACTTATTTGCTTATTTCCATGTTTACTTATTTGCTTATTTACTTATTTACTTATTTACTTATTTACTTATTTACTTATTTAATTATTTATTTATTTATTTATTTATTTACTTATTTACTTATTTACTTATTTACTTATTTACTTATTTACTTATTTACTTATTTACTTATTTACTTATTTACTTATTTACTTATTTACTTATTTACTTATTTACTTATTTCCTTGTTTACTTATTTGCTTATTTACTTATTTACTTATTTACTTATTTGCTATTTACTTATTTACTTATTTACTTATTTACTTATTTAATTATTTACTTATTTACTTATTTGCCTATTTACTTATTTACTTATTTGCTTATTTACTTATTTACTTATTTCTTTATTTCTTTATTTCCTTATTTACTTATTTACTTATTTACTTATTTACTTATTTACTTATTTACTTATTTACTTATTTACTTATTTACTTATTTACTTATTTACTTATTTGCTTATTTGCTTATTTACTTATTTGGTTATTTACTTATTTGCTTATTTACTTATTTACTTATTTACTTATTTACTTATATACTTATTTACTTATTTACTTATTTACTTATTTACTTATTTACTTATTTACTTATTTACTTATTTACTTATTTACTTATTTACTTATTTACTTATTTACTTATTTACTTATTTACTTATTTGCTTATTTACTTATTTACTTATTTACTTATTTACTTATTTACTTATTTACTTATTTACTTATTTACTTATTTACTTATTTACTTATTTACTTATTTCCTTGTTTGCTTATTTACTTATTTACTTATTTGCTTATTTGCTTATTTACTTATTTACTTATTTATTTATTTGCTTATTTGGTCATTTACTTATTTACTTATTTACTTATTTGCTTATTTACTTATTTACTTATTTGCTTATTTACTTATTTACTTATTTACTTATTTACTTATTTACTTATTTGCTTATTTGCTTATTTACTTATTTACTTATTTACTTATTTACTTATTTACTTATTTACTTATTTACTTATTTGCTTATTTACTTATTTACTTATTTACTTATTTACTTATTTACTTATTTACTTATTTCTTTATTTCCTTATTTACTTATTTACTTATTTACTTATTTACTTATTTACTCATTTGCGTATTTACTTATTTGCTTATTTACTTTTTTACTTATTTGCTTATTTACTTATTTGCTTATTTACTTATTTACTCATTTACTTATTTACTTATTTACTTATTTACTTATTTACTTATCTTATTTACTTATTTACTTATTTACTTATTTACTTATTTACTTATTTACTTATTTACTTATTTGCTTATTTACTTATTTACTTATTTGGTCATTTACTTATTTACTTATTTACTTATTTGGTCATTTACATATTTACTTATTTGCTTATTTACTTATTTACTTATTTACTTATTTACTTATTTACTTATTTACTTATTTACTTATTTGCTTATTTGCTTATTTACTTATTTACTTATTTACTTATTTACTTATTTGCTTATTTACTTATTTACTTATTTACTTATTTACTTATTTACTTATTTACTTATTTACTTATTTGGTCATTTACTTATTTACTTATTTACTTATTTGCTTATTTACTTATTTACTTATTTACTTATTTGGTCATTTACTTATTTACTTATTTACTTATTTGCTTATTTACTTATTTGGTCATTTACTTATTTACTTATTTACTTATTTACTTATTTACTTATTTACTTATTTACTTATTTACTTATTTGGTCATTTACTTATTTACTTATTTACTTATTTGCTTATTTACTTATTTGGTCATTTACTTATTTGCTTATTTACTTATTTACTTATTTACTTATTTACTTATTTACTTATTTACTTATTTGCTTATTTACTTATTTACTTATTTACCTATTTACTTATTTACTTATTTACTTATTTGGTCATTTACTTATTTACTTATTTACTTATTTGGTCATTTACTTATTTACTTATTTACTTATTTGCTTATTTACTTATTTGGTCATTTACTTATTTACTTATTTACTTATTTACTTATTTACTTATTTACTTATTTACTTATTTACTTATTTACTTATTTGCTTATTTACTTATTTACTTATTTGCTTATTTCCTTGTTTATTTATTTGCTTATTTACTTATTTACTAATTTACTTATTTACTTATTTACTTATTTACTTCTTTACTTATTTACTTATTTACGTCTTTACTTATTTACTTATTTCCTTGTTTACTTATTTACTTATTTGCTTATTTACTTATTTACTTATTTTTTTATTTGCTTATTTACTTATTTACTTATTTCCTTGTTTACTTATTTACTTATTTACTCATTTACTTATTTACTTATTTGCTTATTTCCATGTTTACTTATTTGCTTATTTACTTATTTACTTATTTACTTATTTACTTATTTACTTATTTAATTATTTATTTATTTATTTATTTATTTACTTATTTACTTATTTACTTATTTACTTATTTACTTATTTACTTATTTACTTATTTACTTATTTACTTATTTACTTATTTACTTATTTACTTATTTACTTATTTCCTTGTTTACTTATTTGCTTATTTACTTATTTACTTATTTACTTATTTGCTATTTACTTATTTACTTATTTACTTATTTACTTATTTAATTATTTACTTATTTACTTATTTACCTATTTACTTATTTACTTATTTGCTTATTTACTTATTTACTTATTTCTTTATTTCTTTATTTCCTTATTTACTTATTTACTTATTTACTTATTTACTTATTTACTTATTTACTTATTTACTTATTTACTTATTTACTTATTTACTTATTTACTTATTTGCTTATTTGCTTATTTACTTATTTGGTTATTTACTTATTTGCTTATTTACTTATTTACTTATTTACTTATTTACTTATTTACTTATTTACTTATTTACTTATTTCCTTGTTTACTTATTTGCTTATTTACTTATTTACTTATTTACTTATTTGCTATTTACTTATTTACTTATTTACTTATTTACTTATTTAATTATTTACTTATTTACTTATTTGCCTATTTACTTATTTACTTATTTGCTTATTTACTTATTTACTTATTTCTTTATTTCTTTATTTCCTTATTTACTTATTTACTTATTTACTTATTTACTTATTTACTTATTTACTTATTTACTTATTTACTTATTTACTTATTTACTTATTTACTTATTTACTTATTTGCTTATTTGCTTATTTACTTATTTGGTTATTTACTTATTTGCTTATTTACTTATTTACTTATTTACTTATTTACTTATTTACTTATTTACTTATTTGCTTATTTGCTTATTTACTTATTTGGTTATTTACTTATTTGCTTATTTACTTATTTACTTATTTACTTATTTACTTATATACTTATTTACTTATTTACTTATTTACTTATTTACTTATTTACTTATTTACTTATTTACTTATTTACTTATTTACTTATTTACTTATTTACTTATTTACTTATTTACTTATTTACTTATTTACTTATTTACTTATTTACTTATTTGCTTATTTACTTATTTACTTATTTACTTATTTACTTATTTACTTATTTACTTATTTACTTATTTACTTATTTACTTATTTACTTATTTACTTATTTACTTATTTCCTTGTTTACTTATTTACTTATTTACTTATTTGCTTATTTGCTTATTTACTTATTTACTTATTTATTTATTTGCTTATTTGGTCATTTACTTATTTACTTATTTACTTATTTGCTTATTTACTTATTTACTTATTTGCTTATTTACTTATTTACTTATTTACTTATTTACTTATTTACTTATTTGCTTATTTACTTATTTACTTATTTACTTATTTACTTATTTACTTATTTACTTATTTCTTTATTTCCTTATTTACTTATTTACTTATTTACTTATTTACTCATTTGCGTATTTACTTATTTGCTTATTTACTTTTTTACTTATTTGCTTATTTACTTATTTGCTTATTTACTTATTTACTTATTTATTTACTTATTTACTTATTTACTTATTTACTTATTTACTTATTTCTTTATTTCCTTATTTACTCATTTACTTATTTACTTATTTACTTATTTACTTATTTACTTATCTTATTTACTTATTTACTTATTTACTTATTTACTTATTTACTTATTTACTTATTTACTTATTTGCTTATTTACTTATTTACTTATTTGCTTATTTACTTATTTACTTATTTGGTCATTTACTTATTTACTTATTTACTTATTTGGTCATTTACATATTTACTTATTTGCTTATTTACTTATTTACTTATTTACTTATTTACTTATTTACTTATTTACTTATTTACTTATTTGCTTATTTGCTTATTTACTTATTTACTTATTTACTTATTTACTTATTTGCTTATTTACTTATTTACTTATTTACTTATTTACTTATTTACTTATTTACTTATTTACTTATTTACTTATTTACTTATTTGGTCATTTACTTATTTACTTATTTACTTATTTGCTTATTTACTTATTTACTTATTTACTTATTTGGTCATTTACTTATTTACTTATTTACTTATTTGCTTATTTACTTATTTGGTCATTTACTTATTTACTTATTTACTTATTTACTTATTTACTTATTTACTTATTTACTTATTTACTTATTTGGTCATTTACTTATTTACTTATTTACTTATTTGCTTATTTACTTATTTGGTCATTTACTTATTTGCTTATTTACTTATTTACTTATTTACTTATTTACTTATTTACTTATTTACTTATTTGCTTATTTACTTATTTACTTATTTACCTATTTACTTATTTACTTATTTACTTATTTGGTCATTTACTTATTTACTTATTTACTTATTTGGTCATTTACTTATTTACTTATTTACTTATTTGCTTATTTACTTATTTGGTCATTTACTTATTTACTTATTTACTTATTTACTTATTTACTTATTTACTTATTTACTTATTTACTTATTTACTTATTTGCTTATTTACTTATTTACTTATTTGCTTATTTCCTTGTTTATTTATTTGCTTATTTACTTATTTACTAATTTACTTATTTACTTATTTACTTATTTACTTCTTTACTTATTTACTTATTTACGTCTTTACTTATTTACTTATTTCCTTGTTTACTTATTTACTTATTTGCTTATTTACTTATTTACTTATTTTTTTATTTGCTTATTTACTTATTTACTTATTTCCTTGTTTACTTATTTACTTATTTACTCATTTACTTATTTACTTATTTGCTTATTTCCATGTTTACTTATTTGCTTATTTACTTATTTACTTATTTACTTATTTACTTATTTACTTATTTAATTATTTATTTATTTATTTATTTATTTACTTATTTACTTATTTACTTATTTACTTATTTACTTATTTACTTATTTACTTATTTACTTATTTACTTATTTACTTATTTACTTATTTACTTATTTACTTATTTACTTATTTCCTTGTTTACTTATTTGCTTATTTACTTATTTACTTATTTACTTATTTGCTATTTACTTATTTACTTATTTACTTATTTACTTATTTAATTATTTACTTATTTACTTATTTACCTATTTACTTATTTACTTATTTGCTTATTTACTTATTTACTTATTTCTTTATTTCTTTATTTCCTTATTTACTTATTTACTTATTTACTTATTTACTTATTTACTTATTTACTTATTTACTTATTTACTTATTTACTTATTTACTTATTTACTTATTTACTTATTTGCTTATTTGCTTATTTACTTATTTGGTTATTTACTTATTTGCTTATTTACTTATTTACTTATTTACTTATTTACTTATATACTTATTTACTTATTTACTTATTTACTTATTTACTTATTTACTTATTTACTTATTTACTTATTTACTTATTTACTTATTTACTTATTTACTTATTTACTTATTTGCTTATTTACTTATTTACTTATTTACTTATTTACTTATTTACTTATTTACTTATTTACTTATTTACTTATTTACTTATTTCCTTGTTTACTTATTTACTTATTTACTTATTTGCTTATTTGCTTATTTACTTATTTACTTATTTATTTATTTGCTTATTTGGTCATTTACTTATTTACTTATTTACTTATTTGCTTATTTACTTATTTACTTATTTGCTTATTTACTTATTTACTTATTTACTTATTTACTTATTTACTTATTTGCTTATTTACTTATTTACTTATTTACTTATTTACTTATTTACTTATTTACTTATTTCTTTATTTCCTTATTTACTTATTTACTTATTTACTTATTTACTTATTTACTCATTTGCGTATTTACTTATTTGCTTATTTACTTTTTTACTTATTTGCTTATTTACTTATTTGCTTATTTACTTATTTACTTATTTATTTACTTATTTACTTATTTACTTATTTACTTATTTACTTATTTCTTTATTTCCTTATTTACTCATTTACTTATTTACTTATTTACTTATTTACTTATTTACTTATCTTATTTACTTATTTACTTATTTACTTATTTACTTATTTACTTATTTACTTATTTACTTATTTGCTTATTTACTTATTTACTTATTTGGTCATTTACTTATTTACTTATTTACTTATTTGGTCATTTACATATTTACTTATTTGCTTATTTACTTATTTACTTATTTACTTATTTACTTATTTACTTATTTACTTATTTACTTATTTACTTATTTGCTTATTTGCTTATTTACTTATTTACTTATTTACTTATTTACTTATTTGCTTATTTACTTATTTACTTATTTACTTATTTACTTATTTACTTATTTACTTATTTACTTATTTACTTATTTACTTATTTGGTCATTTACTTATTTACTTATTTACTTATTTGCTTATTTACTTATTTACTTATTTACTTATTTGGTCATTTACTTATTTACTTATTTACTTATTTGCTTATTTACTTATTTGGTCATTTACTTATTTACTTATTTACTTATTTACTTATTTACTTATTTACTTATTTACTTATTTACTTATTTGCTTATTTACTTATTTACTTATTTACCTATTTACTTATTTACTTATTTACTTATTTGGTCATTTACTTATTTACTTATTTACTTATTTGCTTATTTGCTTATTTACTTATTTACTTATTTACTTATTTGCTTATTTACTTATTTACTTATTTACTTATTTACTTATTTGCTTATTTACTTATTTACTTATTTGGTCATTTACTTATTTACTTATTTACTTATTTGCTTATTTACTTATTTACTTATTTGGTCATTTACTTATTTACTTATTTACTTATTTGCTTATTTACTTATTTACTTATTTACTTATTTGGTCATTTACTTATTTACTTATTTGCTTATTTACTTATTTGGTCATTTACTTATTTACTTATTTACTTATTTACTTATTTACTTATTTACTTATTTACTTATTTACTTATTTGCTTATTTACTTATTTACTTATTTACCTATTTACTTATTTACTTATTTACTTATTTGCTTATTTCCTTGTTTATTTATTTGCTTATTTACTTATTTACTAATTTACTTATTTACTTATTTACTTATTTACTTATTTACTTATTTACTTCTTTACTTATTTACTTATTTACGTCTTTACTTATTTACTTATTTCCTTGTTTACTTATTTACTTATTTGCTTATTTACTTATTTACTTATTTTTTTATTTGCTTATTTACTTATTTACTTATTTCCTTGTTTACTTATTTACTTATTTACTTATTTACTCATTTACTTATTTACTTATTTGCTTATTTCCATGTTTACTTATTTGCTTATTTACTTATTTACTTATTTACTTATTTACTTATTTACTTATTTACTTATTTGGTCATTTACTTATTTACTTATTTACTTATTTGCTTATTTACTTATTTACTTATTTACTTATTTACTTATTTACTTATTTGCTTATTTACTTATTTGGTCATTTACTTATTTACTTATTTACTTATTTACTTATTTAATTATTTATTTATTTATTTATTTATTTACTTATTTACTTATTTACTTATTTACTTATTTACTTATTTACTTATTTACTTATTTACTTATTTACTTATTTACTTATTTACTTATTTACTTATTTACTTATTTACTTATTTACTTATTTCCTTGTTTACTTATTTACTTATTTACTTATTTCCTTGTTTACTTATTTGCTTATTTACTTATTTACTTATTTACTCATTTACTTATTTACTTATTTACTTATTTACTTATTTACTTATTTACTTATTTACTTATTTACTTATTTCCTTGTTTACCTATTTGCTTATTTGCCTATTTACTTATTTGCTTATTTGCTTATTTGCCTATTTACTTATTTGCTTATTTACTTATTTACTTATTTACTTATTTACTTATTTACTTATTTACTTATTTGGTCATTTACTTATTTACTTATTTACTTATTTGCTTATTTACTTATTTACTTATTTACTTATTTGGTCATTTACTTATTTACTTATTTACTTATTTGCTTATTTACTTATTTGGTCATTTACTTATTTACTTATTTACTTATTTACTTATTTACTTATTTACTTATTTACTTATTTACTTATTTGGTCATTTACTTATTTACTTATTTACTTATTTGCTTATTTACTTATTTGGTCATTTACTTATTTGCTTATTTACTTATTTACTTATTTACTTATTTACTTATTTACTTATTTACTTATTTGCTTATTTACTTATTTACTTATTTACCTATTTACTTATTTACTTATTTACTTATTTGGTCATTTACTTATTTACTTATTTACTTATTTGGTCATTTACTTATTTACTTATTTACTTATTTGCTTATTTACTTATTTGGTCATTTACTTATTTACTTATTTACTTATTTACTTATTTACTTATTTACTTATTTACTTATTTACTTATTTACTTATTTGCTTATTTACTTATTTACTTATTTGCTTATTTCCTTGTTTATTTATTTGCTTATTTACTTATTTACTAATTTACTTATTTACTTATTTACTTATTTACTTCTTTACTTATTTACTTATTTACGTCTTTACTTATTTACTTATTTCCTTGTTTACTTATTTACTTATTTGCTTATTTACTTATTTACTTATTTTTTTATTTGCTTATTTACTTATTTACTTATTTCCTTGTTTACTTATTTACTTATTTACTCATTTACTTATTTACTTATTTGCTTATTTCCATGTTTACTTATTTGCTTATTTACTTATTTACTTATTTACTTATTTACTTATTTACTTATTTAATTATTTATTTATTTATTTATTTATTTACTTATTTACTTATTTACTTATTTACTTATTTACTTATTTACTTATTTACTTATTTACTTATTTACTTATTTACTTATTTACTTATTTACTTATTTACTTATTTACTTATTTCCTTGTTTACTTATTTGCTTATTTACTTATTTACTTATTTACTTATTTGCTATTTACTTATTTACTTATTTACTTATTTACTTATTTAATTATTTACTTATTTACTTATTTACCTATTTACTTATTTACTTATTTGCTTATTTACTTATTTACTTATTTCTTTATTTCTTTATTTCCTTATTTACTTATTTACTTATTTACTTATTTACTTATTTACTTATTTACTTATTTACTTATTTACTTATTTACTTATTTACTTATTTACTTATTTACTTATTTGCTTATTTGCTTATTTACTTATTTGGTTATTTACTTATTTGCTTATTTACTTATTTACTTATTTACTTATTTACTTATATACTTATTTACTTATTTACTTATTTACTTATTTACTTATTTACTTATTTACTTATTTACTTATTTACTTATTTACTTATTTACTTATTTACTTATTTACTTATTTGCTTATTTACTTATTTACTTATTTACTTATTTACTTATTTACTTATTTACTTATTTACTTATTTACTTATTTACTTATTTCCTTGTTTACTTATTTACTTATTTACTTATTTGCTTATTTGCTTATTTACTTATTTACTTATTTATTTATTTGCTTATTTGGTCATTTACTTATTTACTTATTTACTTATTTGCTTATTTACTTATTTACTTATTTGCTTATTTACTTATTTACTTATTTACTTATTTACTTATTTACTTATTTGCTTATTTACTTATTTACTTATTTACTTATTTACTTATTTACTTATTTACTTATTTCTTTATTTCCTTATTTACTTATTTACTTATTTACTTATTTACTTATTTACTCATTTGCGTATTTACTTATTTGCTTATTTACTTTTTTACTTATTTGCTTATTTACTTATTTGCTTATTTACTTATTTACTTATTTATTTACTTATTTACTTATTTACTTATTTACTTATTTACTTATTTCTTTATTTCCTTATTTACTCATTTACTTATTTACTTATTTACTTATTTACTTATTTACTTATCTTATTTACTTATTTACTTATTTACTTATTTACTTATTTACTTATTTACTTATTTGCTTATTTACTTATTTACTTATTTGGTCATTTACTTATTTACTTATTTACTTATTTGGTCATTTACATATTTACTTATTTGCTTATTTACTTATTTACTTATTTACTTATTTACTTATTTACTTATTTACTTATTTACTTATTTGCTTATTTGCTTATTTACTTATTTACTTATTTACTTATTTACTTATTTGCTTATTTACTTATTTACTTATTTACTTATTTACTTATTTACTTATTTACTTATTTACTTATTTACTTATTTACTTATTTGGTCATTTACTTATTTACTTATTTACTTATTTGCTTATTTACTTATTTACTTATTTACTTATTTGGTCATTTACTTATTTACTTATTTACTTATTTGCTTATTTACTTATTTGGTCATTTACTTATTTACTTATTTACTTATTTACTTATTTACTTATTTACTTATTTACTTATTTACTTATTTGCTTATTTACTTATTTACTTATTTACCTATTTACTTATTTACTTATTTACTTATTTGGTCATTTACTTATTTACTTATTTACTTATTTGCTTATTTGCTTATTTACTTATTTACTTATTTACTTATTTGCTTATTTACTTATTTACTTATTTACTTATTTACTTATTTGCTTATTTACTTATTTACTTATTTGGTCATTTACTTATTTACTTATTTACTTATTTGCTTATTTACTTATTTACTTATTTGGTCATTTACTTATTTACTTATTTACTTATTTGCTTATTTACTTATTTACTTATTTACTTATTTGGTCATTTACTTATTTACTTATTTGCTTATTTACTTATTTGGTCATTTACTTATTTACTTATTTACTTATTTACTTATTTACTTATTTACTTATTTACTTATTTACTTATTTGCTTATTTACTTATTTACTTATTTACCTATTTACTTATTTACTTATTTACTTATTTGCTTATTTCCTTGTTTATTTATTTGCTTATTTACTTATTTACTAATTTACTTATTTACTTATTTACTTATTTACTTATTTACTTATTTACTTCTTTACTTATTTACTTATTTACGTCTTTACTTATTTACTTATTTCCTTGTTTACTTATTTACTTATTTGCTTATTTACTTATTTACTTATTTTTTTATTTGCTTATTTACTTATTTACTTATTTCCTTGTTTACTTATTTACTTATTTACTTATTTACTCATTTACTTATTTACTTATTTGCTTATTTCCATGTTTACTTATTTGCTTATTTACTTATTTACTTATTTACTTATTTACTTATTTACTTATTTACTTATTTGGTCATTTACTTATTTACTTATTTACTTATTTGCTTATTTACTTATTTACTTATTTACTTATTTACTTATTTACTTATTTGCTTATTTACTTATTTGGTCATTTACTTATTTACTTATTTACTTATTTACTTATTTAATTATTTATTTATTTATTTATTTATTTACTTATTTACTTATTTACTTATTTACTTATTTACTTATTTACTTATTTACTTATTTACTTATTTACTTATTTACTTATTTACTTATTTACTTATTTACTTATTTACTTATTTACTTATTTACTTATTTACTTATTTCCTTGTTTACTTATTTGCTTATTTACTTATTTACTTATTTACTCATTTACTTATTTACTTATTTACTTATTTACTTATTTACTTATTTACTTATTTACTTATTTACTTATTTCCTTGTTTACCTATTTGCTTATTTGCCTATTTACTTATTTGCTTATTTACTTATTTGCTTATTTACTTATTTACTTATTTACTTATTTGCTATTTACTTATTTACTTATTTACTTATTTACTTATTTAATTATTTACTTATTTACTTATTTACCTATTTACTTATTTACTTATTTGCTTATTTACTTATTTACTTATTTACTTATTTCTTTATTTCTTTATTTCCTTATTTACTTATTTACTTATTTACTTATTTACTTATTTACTTATTTACTTATTTACTTATTTACTTATTTACTTATTTACTTATTTACTTATTTACTTATTTGCTTATTTGCTTATTTACTTATTTGGTTATTTACTTATTTGCTTATTTACTTATTTACTTATTTACTTATTTACTTATATACTTATTTACTTATTTACTTATTTACTTATTTACTTATTTACTTATTTACTTATTTACTTATTTACTTATTTACTTATTTTCTTATTTACTTATTTACTTATTTACTTATTTACTTATTTGCTTATTTACTTATTTACTTATTTACTTATTTGCTTATTTACTTATTTACTTATTTACTTATTTACTTATTTACTTATTTACTTATTTACTTATTTGGTCATTTACTTATTTACTTATTTACTTATTTGCTTATTTACTTATTTACTTATTTACTTATTTGGTCATTTACTTATTTACTTATTTACTTATTTGCTTATTTACTTATTTACTTATTTTATTATTTGCTTATTTACTTATTTACTTATTTCCTTGTTTACTTATTTACTTATTTACTTATTTACTTATTTACTTATTTGCTTATTTCCATGTTTACTTATTTGCTTATTTACTTATTTACTTATTTACTTATTTGCTTATTTACTTATTTACTTATTTGCTTATTTACTTATTTACTTATTTACTTATTTCTTTATTTCCTTATTTACTTATTTACTTATTTACTTATTTACTTATTTACTCATTTGCGTATTTACTTATTTGCTTATTTACTTTTTTACTTATTTGCTTATTTACTTATTTGCTTATTTACTTATTTACTTATTTATTTACTTATTTACTTATTTACTTATTTACTTATTTACTTATTTACTTATTTCTTTATTTCCTTATTTACTCATTTACTTATTTACTTATTTACTTATTTACTTATCTTATTTACTTATTTACTTATTTACTTATTTACTTATTTACTTATTTGCTTATTTACTTATTTACTTATTTGGTCATTTACATATTTACTTATTTGCTTATTTACTTATTTACTTATTTACTTATTTACTTATTTACTTATTTACTTATTTACTTATTTGCTTATTTGCTTATTTACTTATTTACTTATTTACTTATTTACTTATTTACTTATTTACTTATTTGCTTATTTACTTATTTACTTATTTGGTCATTTACTTATTTACTTATTTACTTATTTGCTTATTTACTTATTTACTTATTTACTTATTTGGTCATTTACTTATTTACTTATTTACTTATTTGCTTATTTACTTATTTGGTCATTTACTTATTTGCTTATTTACTTATTTACTTATTTACTTATTTACTTATTTACTTATTTACTTATTTGCTTATTTACTTATTTACTTATTTACCTATTTACTTATTTACTTATTTACTTATTTGGTCATTTACTTATTTACTTATTTACTTATTTGCTTATTTGCTTATTTACTTATTTACTTATTTACTTATTTGCTTATTTACTTATTTACTTATTTACTTATTTACTTATTTACTTATTTACTTATTTGCTTATTTACTTATTTACTTATTTGGTCATTTACTTATTTACTTATTTACTTATTTGCTTATTTACTTATTTACTTATTTACTTATTTGGTCATTTACTTATTTACTTATTTACTTATTTGCTTATTTACTTATTTGGTCATTTACTTATTTACTTATTTACTTATTTACTTATTTACTTATTTACTTATTTACTTATTTACTTATTTACTTATTTGCTTATTTACTTATTTACTTATTTGCTTATTTCCTTGTTTATTTATTTGCTTATTTACTTATTTACTAATTTACTTATTTACTTATTTACTTATTTACTTCTTTACTTATTTACTTATTTACGTCTTTACTTATTTACTTATTTCCTTGTTTACTTATTTACTTATTTGCTTATTTACTTATTTACTTATTTTTTTATTTGCTTATTTACTTATTTACTTATTTCCTTGTTTACTTATTTACTTATTTACTCATTTACTTATTTACTTATTTGCTTATTTCCATGTTTACTTATTTGCTTATTTACTTATTTACTTATTTACTTATTTACTTATTTACTTATTTAATTATTTATTTATTTATTTATTTATTTACTTATTTACTTATTTACTTATTTACTTATTTACTTATTTACTTATTTACTTATTTACTTATTTACTTATTTACTTATTTACTTATTTACTTATTTACTTATTTACTTATTTCCTTGTTTACTTATTTGCTTATTTACTTATTTACTTATTTACTTATTTGCTATTTACTTATTTACTTATTTACTTATTTACTTATTTAATTATTTACTTATTTACTTATTTACCTATTTACTTATTTACTTATTTGCTTATTTACTTATTTACTTATTTCTTTATTTCTTTATTTCCTTATTTACTTATTTACTTATTTACTTATTTACTTATTTACTTATTTACTTATTTACTTATTTACTTATTTACTTATTTACTTATTTACTTATTTACTTATTTACTTATTTACTTATTTGCTTATTTGCTTATTTACTTATTTGGTTATTTACTTATTTGCTTATTTACTTATTTACTTATTTACTTATTTACTTATATACTTATTTACTTATTTACTTATTTACTTATTTACTTATTTACTTATTTACTTATTTACTTATTTACTTATTTACTTATTTACTTATTTACTTATTTACTTATTTACTTATTTACTTATTTACTTATTTACTTATTTGCTTATTTACTTATTTACTTATTTACTTATTTACTTATTTACTTATTTACTTATTTACTTATTTACTTATTTACTTATTTACTTATTTACTTATTTCCTTGTTTACTTATTTACTTATTTACTTATTTGCTTATTTGCTTATTTACTTATTTACTTATTTATTTATTTGCTTATTTGGTCATTTACTTATTTACTTATTTACTTATTTGCTTATTTACTTATTTACTTATTTGCTTATTTACTTATTTACTTATTTACTTATTTACTTATTTACTTATTTGCTTATTTACTTATTTACTTATTTACTTATTTACTTATTTACTTATTTACTTATTTCTTTATTTCCTTATTTACTTATTTACTTATTTACTTATTTACTTATTTACTCATTTGCGTATTTACTTATTTGCTTATTTACTTTTTTACTTATTTGCTTATTTACTTATTTGCTTATTTACTTATTTACTTATTTATTTACTTATTTACTTATTTACTTATTTACTTATTTACTTATTTCTTTATTTCCTTATTTACTCATTTACTTATTTACTTATTTACTTATTTACTTATTTACTTATCTTATTTACTTATTTACTTATTTACTTATTTGCTTATTTACTTATTTGGTCATTTACTTATTTACTTATTTACTTATTTACTTATTTACTTATTTACTTATTTACTTATTTACTTATTTGCTTATTTACTTATTTACTTATTTACCTATTTACTTATTTACTTATTTACTTATTTGGTCATTTACTTATTTACTTATTTACTTATTTGCTTATTTGCTTATTTACTTATTTACTTATTTACTTATTTGCTTATTTACTTATTTACTTATTTACTTATTTACTTATTTACTTATTTACTTATTTGCTTATTTACTTATTTACTTATTTGGTCATTTACTTATTTACTTATTTACTTATTTGCTTATTTACTTATTTACTTATTTGGTCATTTACTTATTTACTTATTTACTTATTTGCTTATTTACTTATTTACTTATTTACTTATTTGGTCATTTACTTATTTACTTATTTGCTTATTTACTTATTTGGTCATTTACTTATTTACTTATTTACTTATTTACTTATTTACTTATTTACTTATTTACTTATTTACTTATTTGCTTATTTACTTATTTACTTATTTACCTATTTACTTATTTACTTATTTACTTATTTGCTTATTTCCTTGTTTATTTATTTGCTTATTTACTTATTTACTAATTTACTTATTTACTTATTTACTTATTTACTTATTTACTTATTTACTTATTTACTTCTTTACTTATTTACTTATTTACGTCTTTACTTATTTACTTATTTCCTTGTTTACTTATTTACTTATTTGCTTATTTACTTATTTACTTATTTTTTTATTTGCTTATTTACTTATTTACTTATTTCCTTGTTTACTTATTTACTTATTTACTTATTTACTCATTTACTTATTTACTTATTTGCTTATTTCCATGTTTACTTATTTGCTTATTTACTTATTTACTTATTTACTTATTTACTTATTTACTTATTTACTTATTTGGTCATTTACTTATTTACTTATTTACTTATTTGCTTATTTACTTATTTACTTATTTACTTATTTACTTATTTACTTATTTGCTTATTTACTTATTTGGTCATTTACTTATTTACTTATTTACTTATTTACTTATTTAATTATTTATTTATTTATTTATTTATTTACTTATTTACTTATTTACTTATTTACTTATTTACTTATTTACTTATTTACTTATTTACTTATTTACTTATTTACTTATTTACTTATTTACTTATTTACTTATTTACTTATTTACTTATTTCCTTGTTTACTTATTTGCTTATTTACTTATTTACTTATTTACTCATTTACTTATTTACTTATTTACTTATTTACTTATTTACTTATTTACTTATTTACTTATTTACTTATTTACTTATTTACTTATTTACTTATTTACTTATTTACTTATTTACTTATTTACTTATTTACTTATTTACTTATTTCCTTGTTTACCTATTTGCTTATTTGCCTATTTACTTATTTGCTTATTTACTTATTTGCTTATTTACTTATTTACTTATTTACTTATTTGCTATTTACTTATTTACTTATTTACTTATTTACTTATTTAATTATTTACTTATTTACTTATTTACCTATTTACTTATTTACTTATTTGCTTATTTACTTATTTACTTATTTACTTATTTCTTTATTTCTTTATTTCCTTATTTACTTATTTACTTATTTACTTATTTACTTATTTACTTATTTACTTATTTACTTATTTACTTATTTACTTATTTACTTATTTACTTATTTACTTATTTGCTTATTTGCTTATTTACTTATTTGGTTATTTACTTATTTGCTTATTTACTTATTTACTTATTTACTTATTTACTTATATACTTATTTACTTATTTACTTATTTACTTATTTACTTATTTACTTATTTACTTATTTACTTATTTACTTATTTACTTATTTTCTTATTTACTTATTTACTTATTTACTTATTTACTTATTTGCTTATTTACTTATTTACTTATTTACTTATTTGCTTATTTACTTATTTACTTATTTACTTATTTACTTATTTACTTATTTACTTATTTACTTATTTGGTCATTTACTTATTTACTTATTTACTTATTTGCTTATTTACTTATTTACTTATTTACTTATTTGGTCATTTACTTATTTACTTATTTACTTATTTGCTTATTTACTTATTTACTTATTTTATTATTTGCTTATTTACTTATTTACTTATTTCCTTGTTTACTTATTTACTTATTTACTTATTTACTTATTTACTTATTTGCTTATTTCCATGTTTACTTATTTGCTTATTTACTTATTTACTTATTTACTTATTTGCTTATTTCCATGTTTACTTATTTGCTTATTTACTTATTTACTTATTTACTTATTTACTTACTTACTTATTTACTTATTTACTTATTTGGTCATTTACTTATTTACTTATTTGCTTATTTGCTTATTTACTTATTTACTTATTTACTTATTTACTTATTTACTTATTTACTTATTTACTTATTTACTTATTTACTTATTTGCTTATTTACTTATTTGGTCATTTACTTATTTACTTATTTACTTATTTACTTATTTAATTATTTATTTATTTATTTATTTATTTATTTACTTATTTACTTATTTGCTTATTTACTTATTTACTTATTTACTCATTTACTTATTTACTTATTTACTTATTTACTTATTTACTTATTTACTTATTTACTTATTTACTTATTTACTTATTTACTTATTTACTTATTTACCTATTTACTTATTTACTTATTTGCTTATTTACTTATTTACTTATTTACTTATTTCTTTATTTCTTTATTTCCTTATTTACTTATTTACTTATTTACTTATTTACTTATTTACTTATTTACTTATTTACTTATTTACTTATTTACTTATTTACTTATTTACTTATTAACTTATTTACTTATTTACTTATTTGCTTATTTACTTATTTACTTATTTACTTATTTGCTTATTTACTTATTTACTTATTTACTTATTTACTTATTTACTTATTTACTTATTTGCTTATTTACTTATTTACTTATTTACTTATTTACTTATTTACTTATTTACTTATTTACTTATTTACTTATTTACTTATTTACTTGTTTACTTATTTACTTATTTGCTTATTTACTTATTTACTTATTTACTTATTTACTTATTTCCTTGTTTACTTATTTACTTATTTACTTATTTGCTTATTTGCTTATTTACTTATTTGCTTATTTGCTTATTTACTTATTTACTTATTTACTTATTTACTTATTTGCTTATTTGCTTATTTACTTATTTGCTTATTTACTTATTTACTTATTTGGTCATTTACTTATTTACTTATTTACTTATTTGCTTATTTACTTATTTACTTATTTACTTATTTGGTCATTTACTTATTTACTTATTTACTTATTTGCTTATTTACTTATTTGGTCATTTACTTATTTACTTATTTACTTATTTACTTATTTACTTATTTCCTTGTTTACTTATTTACTTATTTACTTATTTGCTTATTTGCTTATTTACTTATTTGCTTATTTACTTATTTGCTTATTTGCTTATTTACTTATTTACTTATTTACTTATTTACTTATTTGCTTATTTGCTTATTTACTTATTTGCTTATTTACTTATTTACTTATTTGGTCATTTACTTATTTACTTATTTACTTATTTGCTTATTTACTTATTTACTTATTTACTTATTTGGTCATTTACTTATTTACTTATTTACTTATTTGCTTATTTACTTATTTGGTCATTTACTTATTTACTTATTTACTTATTTACTTATTTACTTATTTACTTATTTACTTATTTACTTATTTACTTATTTACTTATTTACCTATTTACTTATTTACTTATTTACTTATTTACTTATTTGCTTATTTCCTTGTTTATTTATTTGCTTATTTACTTATTTACTAATTTACTTATTTACTTATTTACTTATTTACTTATTTACTTATTTACTTCTTTACTTATTTACTTATTTACTTATTTACTTATTTACTTATTTCCTTGTTTACTTATTTACTTATTTACTTATTTTTTTATTTGCTTATTTACTTATTTACTTATTTCCTTGTTTACTTATTTACTTATTTACTTATTTACTCATTTACTTATTTACTTATTTGCTTATTTCCATGTTTACTTATTTGCTTATTTACTTATTTACTTATTTACTTATTTACTTATTTACTTATTTACTTATTTGGTCATTTACTTATTTACTTATTTACTTATTTACTCATTTACTTATTTACTTATTTGCTTATTTCCATGTTTACTTATTTACTTATTTACTTATTTACTTATTTGCTTATTTACTTATTTGGTCATTTACTTATTTACTTATTTACTTATTTACTTATTTAATTATTTATTTATTTATTTATTTATTTATTTACTTATTTACTTATTTACTTATTTACTTATTTACTTATTTACTTATTTCCTTGTTTACCTATTTGCTTATTTGCTTATTTACTTATTTGGTTATTTACTTATTTGCTTATTTACTTATTTACTTATTTACTTATTTGCTATTTACTTATTTACTTATTTACTTATTTACTTATTTAATTATTTACTTATTTACTTATTTACTTATTTGCTTATTTACTTATTTACTTATTTGCTTATTTGCTTATTTGCTTATTTACTTATGTACTTATTTACTTATTTACTTATTTCCTTGTTTACTTATTTACTTATTTGCTTATTTAGTTATTTACTTATTTCCTTGTTTACTTATTTACTTATTTGCTTATTTACTTATTTACTTATTTACTTATTTCCTTGTTTACTTATTTACTTATTTACTTATTTACTTATTTACTTATTTGCTTATTTACTTATTTACTTATTTACTTATTTGCTTATTTACTTATTTACTTATTTACTTATTTACATATGTACTTATTTACTTATTTACTTATTTACTTATTTACTTATTTACTTATTTACTCATTTACTTCTTTACTTATTTACCTATTTACTTATTTACTGATTTACTTGTTTACTTATTTACTTATTTACTTATTTGCTTATTTACCTATTTACTTATTTACTTATTTACTTATTTACTTATTTACTTATTTACTTATTTACTTATTTGCTTATTTGCTTATTTGCTTATTTACTTATTTACTTATTTACTTATTTACTTATTTACTTATTAACTTATTTACTTATTTAGTTATTTACTTATTTGCTTATTTACTTATTTGCTTATTTCCTTATTTACTTATTTGCTTATTTACCTATTTACTTATTTACTTATTTACTTATTTACTTATTTACTTATTTACTTATTTACTTATTTACTTATTTACTTATTTACTTATTTACTTATTTACTTATTTACTTATTTACTTGTTTACTTATTTAGTTATTTACTTGTTTACTTATTTACTTATTTACTTATTTACTTATTTACTTATTTACTTATTTACTTATTTACTTATTTACTTATTTACTTATTTACTTATTTACTTATTTACTTATTTACTTATTTACTTATTTACTTATTTACTTATTTACTTATTTACTTATTTACTTATTTACTTATTTCCTTGTTTACTTATTTGCTTATTTGCTTATTTACTTATTTGCTTATTTACTTATTTGCTTATTTACTTATTTACTTATTTACTTATTTACTTATTTACTTATTTACTTATTTACTTATTTACTTATTTACTTATTTACTTATTTACTTATTTACTTATTTACTTATTTACTTATTTACTTATTTACTTATTTACTTATTTACTTATTTACTTATTTACTTATTTCCTTGTTTACCTATTTGCTTATTTGCTTATTTACTTATTTGGTTATTTACTTATTTGCTTATTTACTTATTTACTTATTTACTTATTTACTTCTTTGCTTATTTACTTATTTACTTATTTACTTATTTACTTATTTACTTATTTACTTATTTACTTATTTACTTATTTACCTATTTACTTATTTACTTATTTCTTTATTTCTTTATTTCCTTATTTACTTATTTACTTATTTACTTATTTACTTATTTACTTATTTACTTATTTACTTATTTCCTTGTTTACTTATTTGCTTATTTGCTTATTTACTTATTTGGTTATTTACTTATTTGCTTATTTACCTATTTACTTATTTACTTATTTCCTTGTTTACTTATTTGCTTATTTGCTTATTTACTTATTTGCTTATTTACTTATTTGCTTATTTACTTATTTACTTATTTACTTATTTACTTATTTACTTATTTACTTATTTACTTATTTACTTATTTACTTATTTACTTATTTACTTATTTACTTATTTACTTATTTACTTATTTACTTATTTACTTATTTACTTATTTACTTATTTCCTTGTTTACCTATTTGCTTATTTGCTTATTTACTTATTTGGTTATTTACTTATTTGCTTATTTACTTATTTACTTATTTACTTATTTACTTCTTTGCTTATTTACTTATTTACTTATTTACTTATTTACTTATTTACTTATTTACTTATTTACCTATTTACTTATTTACTTATTTCTTTATTTCTTTATTTCCTTATTTACTTATTTACTTATTTACTTATTTACTTATTTACTTATTTACTTATTTACTTATTTACTTATTTACCTATTTGCTTATTTGCTTATTTACTTATTTGGTTATTTACTTATTTGCTTATTTACTTATTTACTTATTTACTTATTTACTTCTTTGCTTATTTACTTATTTACTTATTTACTTATTTACTTATTTACTTATTTACTTATTTACTTATTTACTTATTTACTTATTTACTTATTTACTTATTTACTTATTTACTTATTTACTTATTTACTTATTTACTTATTTCCTTGTGTACCTATTTGCTTATTTGCTTATTTACTTATTTGCTTATTTACTTATTTACTTATTTACTTATTTGCTATTTACTTATTTACTTATTTAATTATTTACTTATTTACTTATTTACTTATTTGCTTATTTACTTATTTACTTATTTGCTTATTTGCTTATTTGCTTATTTGCTTATTTACTTATGTACTTATTTACTTATTTACTTATTTCCTTGTTTACTTATTTACTTATTTGCTTATTTACTTATTTACTTATTCACTTATTTCCTTGTTTACTTATTTGCTTATTTACTTATTTACTTATTTACTTATTTACTTATTTGCTTATTTACTTATTTACTTATTTACTTATTTACATATGTACTTATTTACTTATTTACTTATTTACTTATTTACTCATTTACTTCTTTACTTATTTACCTATTTACTTATTTACTCATTTACTTGTTTACTTATTTACTTATTTACTTATTTGCTTATTTGCTTATTTACTTATTTACTTATTTACTTATTAACTTATTTACTTATTTAGTTATTTACTTATTTGCTCATTTACTTATTTGCTTATTTCCTTATTTACTTATTTGCTTATTTACTTATTTACTTATTTGCTTATTTACTTATTTGCTTATTTCCTTATTTACTTATTTGCTTATTTACCTATTTACTTATTTACTTATTTACTTGTTTACTTATTTAGTTATTTACTTGTTTACTTATTTACTTATTTACTTATTTACTTATTTACTTATTTACTTATTTACTTATTTACTTATTTACTTATTTACTTATTTACTTATTTACTTATTTACTTATTTACTTATTTACTTATTTACTTATTTACTTATTTACTTATTTCCTTGTTTACTTATTTGCTTATTTGCTTATTTACTTATTTGCTTATTTACTTATTTGCTTATTTACTTATTTACTTATTTACTTATTTACTTATTTACTTATTTACTTATTTACTTATTTACTTATTTACTTATTTACTTATTTACTTATTTACTTATTTACTTATTTACTTATTTACTTATTTCCTTGTTTACCTATTTGCTTATTTGCTTATTTACTTATTTGGTTATTTACTTATTTGCTTATTTACTTATTTACTTATTTACTTATTTACTTCTTTGCTTATTTACTTATTTACTTATTTACTTATTTACTTATTTACTTATTTACTTATTTACTTATTTACCTATTTACTTATTTACTTATTTCTTTATTTCTTTATTTCCTTATTTACTTATTTACTTATTTACTTATTTACTTATTTACTTATTTACTTATTTACTTATTTCCTTGTTTACTTATTTGCTTATTTG
>CATOQI010000115.1:15000-20000 GCA_951802705.1 Netelia virgata | reverse complement strand
GGCAAAATTCCACGCCCGATCGGTCCACGCGTCCGAGCAATACTATAGACGACGCGAGCGGCGTTGGACTTGTAATTTTTTTTTTTTTTTTTTTTTTTTTTTTTTTTTTTTTTTTTTTTATTCTCCGTCCCGTTCAACAGCCGGATCCTGTCGATATTCATTCTCGAACTCCCCGCGGGACACGGGTCCGCTCTTCAATTCTCGACCCCGATCGGTCCACGCCTCGTTTCATGCCCTCGATCGGTCCACGGGCAAAATTCCACGCCCGATCGGTCCACGCGTCCGAGCAATACTATAGACGACGCGAGCGGCGTTGGACTTGTAATTTTTTTTTTTTTTTTTTTTTTTTTTTTTTTTTTTTTTTTTTATTCTCCGTCCCGTTCAACAGCCGGATCCTGTCGATATTCATTCTCGAACTCCCCGCGGGACACGGGTCCGCTCTTCAATTCTCGACCCCGATCGGTCCACGCCTCGTTTCATGCCCTCGATCGGTCCACGGGCAAAATTCCACGCCCGATCGGTCCACGCGTCCGAGCAATACTATAGACGACGCGAGCGGCGTTGGACTTGTAATTTTTTTTTTTTTTTTTTTTTTTTTTTTTTTTTTTTTTTTTATTCTCCGTCCCGTTCAACAGCCGGATCCTATCGATATTCATTCTCGAACTCCCCGCGGGACACGGGTCCGCTCTTCAATTCTCGACCCCGATCGGTCCACGCCTCGTTTCATGCCCTCGATCGGTCCACGGGCGAAATTCCACGCCCGATCGGTCCACGCGTCCGAGCAATACTATAGACGACGCGAGCGGCGTTGGACTTGTAATTTTTTTTTTTTTTTTTTTTTTTTTTTTTTTTTTTTTTTATTCTCCGTCCCGTTCAACAGCCGGATCCTGTCGATATTCATTCTCGAACTCCCCGCGGGACACGGGTCCGCTCTTCAATTCTCGACCCCGATCGGTCCACGCCTCGTTTCATGCCCTCGATCGGTCCACGGGCAAAATTCCACGCCCGATCGGTCCACGCGTCCGAGCAATACTATAGACGACGCGAGCGGCGTTGGACTTGTAATTTTTTTTTTTTTTTTTTTTTTTTTTTTTTTTTTTTTTTTTATTCTCCGTCCCGTTCAACAGCCGGATCCTATCGATATTCATTCTCGAACTCCCCGCGGGACACGGGTCCGCTCTTCAATTCTCGACCCCGATCGGTCCACGCCTCGTTTCATGCCCTCGATCGGTCCACGGGCAAAATTCCACGCCCGATCGGTCCACGCGTCCGAGCAATACTATAGACGACGCGAGCGGCGTTGGACTTGTAATTTTTTTTTTTTTTTTTTTTTTTTTTTTTTTTTTTTTTTTTATTCTCCGTCCCGTTCAACAGCCGGATCCTATCGATATTCATTCTCGAACTCCCCGCGGGACACGGGTCCGCTCTTCAATTCTCGACCCCGATCGGTCCACGCCTCGTTTCATGCCCTCGATCGGTCCACGGGCAAAATTCCACGCCCGATCGGTCCACGCGTCCGAGCAATACTATAGACGACGCGAGCGGCGTTGGACTTGTAATTTTTTTTTTTTTTTTTTTTTTTTTTTTTTTTTTTTTTTTTTATTCTCCGTCCCGTTCAACAGCCGGATCCTGTCGATATTCATTCTCGAACTCCCCGCGGGACACGGGTCCGCTCTTCAATTCTCGACCCCGATCGGTCCACGCCTCGTTTCATGCCCTCGATCGGTCCACGGGCAAAATTCCACGCCCGATCGGTCCACGCGTCCGAGCAATACTATAGACGACGCGAGCGGCGTTGGACTTGTAATTTTTTTTTTTTTTTTTTTTTTTTTTTTTTTTTTTTTTTTATTCTCCGTCCCGTTCAACAGCCGGATCCTATCGATATTCATTCTCGAACTCCCCGCGGGACACGGGTCCGCTCTTCAATTCTCGACCCCGATCGGTCCACGCCTCGTTTCATGCCCTCGATCGGTCCACGGGCAAAATTCCACGCCCGATCGGTCCACGCGTCCGAGCAATACTATAGACGACGCGAGCGGCGTTGGACTTGTAATTTTTTTTTTTTTTTTTTTTTTTTTTTTTTTTTTTTTTTTATTCTCCGTCCCGTTCAACAGCCGGATCCTGTCGATATTCATTCTCGAACTCCCCGCGGGACACGGGTCCGCTCTTCAATTCTCGACCCCGATCGGTCCACGCCTCGTTTCATGCCCTCGATCGGTCCACGGGCAAAATTCCACGCCCGATCGGTCCACGCGTCCGAGCAATACTATAGACGACGCGAGCGGCGTTGGACTTGTAATTTTTTTTTTTTTTTTTTTTTTTTTTTTTTTTTTTTTTTTTATTCTCCGTCCCGTTCAACAGCCGGATCCTATCGATATTCATTCTCGAACTCCCCGCGGGACACGGGTCCGCTCTTCAATTCTCGACCCCGATCGGTCCACGCCTCGTTTCATGCCCTCGATCGGTCCACGGGCAAAATTCCACGCCCGATCGGTCCACGCGTCCGAGCAATACTATAGACGACGCGAGCGGCGTTGGACTTGTAATTTTTTTTTTTTTTTTTTTTTTTTTTTTTTTTTTTTTTTTTTTTATTCTCCGTCCCGTTCAACAGCCGGATCCTGTCGATATTCATTCTCGAACTCCCCGCGGGACACGGGTCCGCTCTTCAATTCTCGACCCCGATCGGTCCACGCCTCGTTTCATGCCCTCGATCGGTCCACGGGCAAAATTCCACGCCCGATCGGTCCACGCGTCCGAGCAATACTATAGACGACGCGAGCGGCGTTGGACTTGTAATTTTTTTTTTTTTTTTTTTTTTTTTTTTTTTTTTTTTTTTTATTCTCCGTCCCGTTCAACAGCCGGATCCTATCGATATTCATTCTCGAACTCCCCGCGGGACACGGGTCCGCTCTTCAATTCTCGACCCCGATCGGTCCACGCCTCGTTTCATGCCCTCGATCGGTCCACGGGCGAAATTCCACGCCCGATCGGTCCACGCGTCCGAGCAATACTATAGACGACGCGAGCGGCGTTGGACTTGTAATTTTTTTTTTTTTTTTTTTTTTTTTTTTTTTTTTTTTTTATTCTCCGTCCCGTTCAACAGCCGGATCCTGTCGATATTCATTCTCGAACTCCCCGCGGGACACGGGTCCGCGCTTCAATTCTCGACCCCGATCGGTCCACGCCTCGTTTCATGCCCTCGATCGGTCCACGGGCAAAATTCCACGCCCGATCGGTCCACGCGTCCGAGCAATACTATAGACGACGCGAGCGGCGTTGGACTTGTAATTTTTTTTTTTTTTTTTTTTTTTTTTTTTTTTTTTTTTTTATTCTCCGTCCCGTTCAACAGCCGGATCCTATCGATATTCATTCTCGAACTCCCCGCGGGACACGGGTCCGCTCTTCAATTCTCGACCCCGATCGGTCCACGCCTCGTTTCATGCCCTCGATCGGTCCACGGGCAAAATTCCACGCCCGATCGGTCCACGCGTCCGAGCAATACTATAGACGACGCGAGCGGCGTTGGACTTGTAATTTTTTTTTTTTTTTTTTTTTTTTTTTTTTTTTTATTCTCCGTCCCGTTCAACAGCCGGATCCTATCGATATTCATTCTCGAACTCCCCGCGGGACACGGGTCCGCTCTTCAATTCTCGACCCCGATCGGTCCACGCCTCGTTTCATGCCCTCGATCGGTCCACGGGCAAAATTCCACGCCCGATCGGTCCACGCGTCCGAGCAATACTATAGACGACGCGAGCGGCGTTGGACTTGTAATTTTTTTTTTTTTTTTTTTTTTTTTTTTTATTCTCCGTCCCGTTCAACAGCCGGATCCTATCGATATTCATTCTCGAACTTCCCTCGCAACCAGTCTGAAATTATAGCACGGCGCCGTCGCATTTTTCAGAAAGCCGACCGGTTCACGTGAAACTTCCATGAATAATGGACATAAGCTCGACCGGGTTACAGTCATTTCCACAAAATAATTTCAATATAGTCGTTTTCGTAAAAAAATCATTTGAAGACGGTTGCTAACTTCGAAAAACTTTTTTCCAAAAATTTTTCAAAGTCCTAAGGTGTCGACCGCGTCCGGTCCCGTTTGACGCTAGTTCGCCCGCCTTACCGCCGTGCTTAAGACCGCTCGGGTCCGAACCGCAGGCGGGCCAGCTCGTTACTATAAGAGAGGCGATGCGTCGGCTCGTACAAAAGTCGACTGTCGGTCGAATATGAATTGTAACAATATGCAATATATACACGCAGCATTACCACGGGTCGGTGTCTATGACCGAATGGCCCTCTATGTGGTATACCGCCATAGGCGTTATTGTTGTTAAATATCGTACATTTGATACGAATTATTCACTGAGCATCGACTCACCCATATCCGGGCGAGATTAATTTTGAAGAAGAAACACGAAATAAAAGTGCCCGAACGAGGGGTACGTCATGTCGCTCTGAGTCGAAAGATTTTCTAGCGTCAACAGTACGAAATGTAACCGAGAGAGAAAGTTGGAAAGCGAACTAAATCGGATGAGCACGAATAAGAGTGTTAATTGTGACGTGACATCCGTTGTTTTCTCGATTTGTGCTTAGTAACGGGCCAATAATCTAATTTTTGGAACGTTGCACATTTTGTTGGAAACAGAAGTCTGGGAGAAGAAAAGTATTAAAGAAAAATAAGTTTGCCCGCCGTGATATGTTCGGACTACGGTCCGTCGACGCGGTGGCGGCAAGACCGAGAAACGTAAAAAGAGATAGAGGAAAAGAGAGCACGTAAATAATTCGTTTATAACGAGTCGCGTGTCTCTCTCTCTCTCTCTGTCTCGAGCTCTCGTGCACACAAAACGAAGCTCCCTGGTTGATCCTGCCAGTAGTCATATGCTTGTCTCAAAGATTAAGCCATGCATGTCTCAGTACATGCCGTATTAAGGTGAAACCGCGAATGGCTCATTAAATCAGTTATGGTTCCTTAGATCGTACCCACATTTACTTGGATAACTGTG
>CATOQI010000114.1:0-15710 GCA_951802705.1 Netelia virgata | reverse complement strand
ATAATATAAATTAAAATAATAATATCTACAATAATATCATATATTTATAATAGATATTATAATAATTGTGTTATATATGCCTATTTTATTCTTAATGTCTTAAATATAATAGTAGGCATCATAGATGATATCTATAAATATAATATAAAAAATAAAATTAAAGTAAACCTATAAATACAATTAATATGTATATAATCTGATTATTTTTTATCTAAATGTATGCTTTGGATCATTATCATGTTTCAATATTTTTTATATAAAAAACTTCTTATTAATTTTTTGATAATACAAGTTTCATGCACATTATTTTTTTATTTTTCTTTTATAATTTTTTTTACCCCTTTTTTAATGAAGAATCACATAACTTGGAATCCTCTTATACCAACAAAATCAGGAATATATTGTCATTTACTTAATATTAATAATACAAAGATACTTATAAATTGTGGGGGTCCTTCTAATTTTTACACCCCTGATATTATATCAGAAATATCTACAGTAGATTGTATATTAATAACCTCTTTTGATTCATCTTGTATAGATGGATTATGGAATATTCTCAATACAGGTTTTTATAAACCAGTTTATATGAGTGTACCAATTAAAGAATATTCATCAATATTTAATACATATGAATATAAGAATATTATTGATCTCAAATATTTACAACCTTTTTCTGTTAATGATATTTTGATATGTGCATATAATTGTGGTAATTCTCTTGGTGCTTCTCTATTTAAAATAACTTGTAATCTTGAAAATATTTATGTAGGATATAATATTAATCATCGTAAAGAGAATCATTTAAATGGAATTGATCTTAAAAAGATTAATGATTCATTTGTATTTATTACTAATTCTTCTTATTGTTATAAAGAGAATATTAATGTTAATATAAGAAATGATCAATTAATTAATATTATTAATAATTGGTTTACTAATAAAAATAAGAAGATGATAATATTTGTTAAGTATACTAGATTTCATGAAATAGGATTAATCTTAAATAATATCAATAAAGATGTGCATAATAATAAAGAATTGAATAATAATAAAGATGTGCATAATAATAAAGAATTGAATAATAATAAAGATGTGCATAATAATAAAGATGTGCATAATAAAGAATTGAATAATAAAGAATTAAATAAAAAAGATATTAATAAAAAAGATATTAATAAAAAAGATATCAATAATAAATTTATCAAAAAGATTGTTGTAATGAATAAATACATTGATAAATTTATTAATAAGTCTAAAAATATGATAGAATGGAGTAATAGTAAATTAATAGAACAGAATGATGTATATGAATATTCCAATATAGAAAAGATAGAAAATTATTCTAAATTATCTTCATTTGATATTTGTATATTACTTGATGAAGATATTTCATTACTTGATAAATATAATAATGAAGATACTTGTGTAATATTTATTGATAATAAAATAGATGTAAATAATAAAAATATTTATGAATATGAAGGAGTGTATGAAATAAAGAATGAAAAAAAAGAAGAAGATTTTAATGAAGAAAGTAGTGATGAAGAAGTAGAACAGAACATCATTGGAGTGAAGTGAGTAATGAAATAAATATTAATAATATTACTAAGGAGACAGAATTGAATAAGGAAGATTTATTCAATTATTATAATGAATTTTACAATATTAATAATAATAATAAAAATAAAATAGATATTCTTAATAAGGAAGATATTAATAATTTAAATAAGGAATATAATTATAATATTAATAATAATAAAATAGATATTAATAATAAGGAATATAATAATAATTTAAATAAGGAAGATACTAATAATATTAATATTAATATTAATAATAATTATAATTATAATAATAATATATTATACAATATAAATAAAAAATTAAGAAATTATGATAATTATGGGGAATATATAAATAAAGATAATTTTATTATTAAAGTAGAGAAAAAGAAATAATTAATGATATTTGTAAAATAGAAAAGTATATAAAGAAACTAGAAAATATATTAAAACAGGGTTAATACCAAAATATAATTCAATTATATTTAATTTACAAGGATGTAGTGATTTAAAGAATATTAAAGTAATATTACAGAATACTGAAAGTAAGAAGATTATTTTAGTAGAAGATGATCCTGTAAGTAGTAAATTTCTTTATACAAATTTACTTTGTAAAGTAAAAGATATACAAATATGTAAATCATTATAAATATTAGTAGTAATACCAATATAAATATAGTAAATGTATCAGATGTAATGAAGAATATAGAAATTAATAATAATAATTTAAAAATGTTTAGATTTCTTGGAAGAAAAGAAGGTAATATCATTAAATATGTTAAGAAATTAGAAAAAATATCTCTTTGTGATATAAATGATCTAAAAAAGAAGATCATGGGAATAAATCTCAAGATTGATAAAATAAATGATATGTTTGTAATAGAAGGAAAAGTAATTATTAAATTAGAGAATAATATTATCAAATTAGAAGGAGAGGAGAGTGAAATATTTTATTATGTAAGAGATTTATTGTATGATAATATCATATTAATATGATCTTTATATACTTTGTATATAAATTAAATAAACTATATACTTTATATATAAATTAATATATTACATATAAATTAATAATTTTAATATATTACATATATTATATTATTACCTTTTATACTAAATTTACTCAAATTATCTTTTTTATTTATTAATACATCTTTCATAAGAATATTATTATTCTTATCTACTTCTAACACATATCCTTCTATAATTGATTTATCTTTTAAATGAATAGTAATAATCTTATTCTTGATAATTTTAATAAGCATAAGGGATTAAAAAATTATAAATATTATTCTTCTATATTAATATTCTATAATAATATTCTATATTAATATTCTATATTAATATTTTATAATAGTATTCTATAAAAATATTCTATAATAATATTCTATAATAATATTCTATAATAATATTCTATAATAATATTCTATAAATATTTATAAAATATTGATTTTAATCCCTTATGAATGATAATATAAATTATAATCTAGTAGATGTACTATACTTAGATTATATTTTATACAAGATAGCTGATATCATATAAATATAATATACATCATAAATTAATAAATAATGAAGATAATATAGAAGATAATAATTTACAAGATGTTATGATTGATAAACTTATTTGTAAATCTTTAATGAGTAAATTACAAGTAAAATATGATGAAGAAATACTTCTTAAAATTATTTATGTAAGATTATTACAACTTCTTGTAAAATATCAGAAAGATGAAAAAACTTGTATAAAGAAAATTATAAAATATATAAATACTGTACAAAGTAGACATGATAATATAAAAATAGAAGAATTTACTAATAAAAATATTAGTGATGTACTTTTATGGTGATAAAGTGTATAATAAATTTGATATTCCTTATCTGTATGATGTATGTAAGAAGAAAATTATAGAAAAATAAAATTAATAATAATAAAGGCATTATACACTTATTTAAGGAATATAGTAATATACAAGACATTATATACTTATTTAAGGAATATAGTAATATACAAGGCAATATATACTTATTTAAGGAATATAATAATATAAAAGACATTATATACTTATTTAAGGAATTTAGTAATATACAAGGCATTATACACTTATTTAAGGAATTTAATAATATAAAATTTCTGAAGCAACGAAATTGCTTTTAAAGATTAAAACTCTTTAAACAGACACTTGTGAAATTTATACATGTAAATAGTCGTATAATTTCAAAATGAGTCTCAACATACATCAGCTTTGTTATATTAATTTAAAACGAATGGCTTACCTAGTAAATTAATAAAATATTATTATTTTAAAAAATAAATTATATTATTATAATTTAATTATCATATTAAAAATTTAAATATATCATCTATTCAGGTTCATGTAAATAAATAAAAATAAGAAAATAAAGAAAAAAAATACATTCATTAGAATATCTCTATTCATTGTTATTAATTTTTCATTTTTATCTATTGATGATGTACTTTCTTGAAATTTATTATTAATCAAATTATGCTGCTTAAACTTAATAGATTCGACAATTGGTGTAATGTTTACTCTTTTGATACATAATTTAAAATTTTTTATTATTATGTAAATTATTGGTTGTATTATCTTTAGATTTTTTACAAGGATATGCAATATCTATAATTTTATTGGTGTTTAAATTATCTATAATTTTATTAGTTTTGTATTATTTAATGATTTATATTATCTGTAATTTTATTGGTGTTTAAATTATCTATAATTTTATTGGTGTTTACATTATCTATAATTTTATTAGTTTTTGTATTATTTAATGATTTTATATTATCTGTAATTTTGGGACTTCTGTTTTCAATCTCTTTTTTTAATTTTAGAAGTTTATAATCATTCCGTGATTTCACCGGCTTATTAGGGGAGTTTAGTATTTTTTTATGATCTTCATTTTGTTTTAAATTAACAGTTTTTGTGTCTTTAACCTTATTAATGGATAAAGTAATTGGATTAGAAAACTGCTTATTACTAGTGTTTACAGTATTATCAATTAAACAAGTAGATTTTTTATATCTTTTAGCTTCAGAAGATATCGAAGTATCAGTAGGTTGTTTTTGAATTTTTGATTTATATTCTGATAGTTTATTATCAGAAGTCTGAACTAGATTGTTTTTCAATTTAAATCGTGACTAATTGGGAATTTTGTAAAACTTTGTTCCATTTTTTTATTCTCTGATAAAATATCGGGTTGTATAATCTTTTTATCATTTCTTATTTCTCTGTTTTTCTTGTATTTATCTTTTTTGTATAATGGATCTTTTTGTCTAATTTTTTTCGGTATAAATTTATCTGAGCTTATAATATTATCAGAATGTATTTCATTATCAGATTGTATTTTATTTTCCGAATATTTAATATTATCAGATTGTATTTTATTTTCCGAATATTTAATATTATCAGATTGTATTTTATTTTCCGAATCTTTAATATTATCAGATTGTATTTTATTTTCCGAATATTTAATATTATCAGATTGTATTTTATTTTCCGAATCTTTATTATTATCAGATTGTATTTTATTTTCCGAATATTTAATATTATCAGATTGTATTTTATTTTCCAAAGATTTAATATTATCAGATTGTATTTTATTTTCAGATCTTTTACCATTTTTATATTCTGGTTGTATATTATCAGCTTTATCAGTTATTTTAGTATTACATTTTTCAAAATCAGATTTAAATTTTTTAGATACAGTATCTATACTTGTTTCAGGTTGTATAAAATTATCTAATTTTATATTTATATTAGTTTTATCAGAACATCTATTGATATAAGTTTCTGATTTTTTAAAAATATTAGAATCAAAATTTATGTTTTCAGTTTTCTCAGATATTGCATTTTCATTATTTTCTACATAAGATATATCATTGATGTTTACATTTTCAATATTTTCCAAATTTGGTAATCCATTAATGATTACATTTTCAATATTTTCCACATTTGTAATCCATTAATGATTACATTTTCAATATTTTCCAAATTTGGTAATCCATTAATGATTACATTTTCAATATTTTCCACATTTGGTAATCCATTAATGATTACATTTTCATTTCGATTTGTTTTATATTTTTTTTTATAAATATTCGGATCAAATTTCTGAATTAATTTTTTCAGATTGTAATTTTTTGATTCGTCATCTGATGGGGTATTTTCTCTAATACAACACTTAAGATTATTATAATTTTTGATCTTTTCCATTATTTTGTAATTCATTTACTTTTAAAATACTTTGTAAATGATTTTTATATTCAATTTTTAAATTTACTTTACAATCATCATCTTTATAATAATAAGATTTATCTTTTTCATTAATTAATGAATGTCCATTAATTGACGCATTATATTCATCAATATTTTTAAAATAATGACAATAATATCTTTCATTTCTATTAGTACTGCTTGATATTATCTCAGATCTCATATCTGTTAGATAATTTATATTTTCATCTATAAAATCAGTAATATTATTTATTAACAATGAAGATTTTTCTTCTTTTTTTAATTGATCTAAAATATCTTTAAATTTTTTTATACTTTTATTTACTGTCAAGGTAGTTTCTAAAACTAAATTAAAAATGTCATCTTTTTTATTGCTACTACACAAAGATATATAATTTCGTATATCAATTAAATCATTTTCCATATCAATTTTAATTTTAAATCTATCGATTATTGAATTCAAATTTTCTAAATCTTTCATTATATTTTTATTATGCTAATAATTTTATTACAATCTCTTTTAATCTTATCGATGATATTATTTTCATGCATAAATTCATAAGATAATTCTGCAAAATAATCAGGAAGATATAAATGAATTTTTCTATTAAATTTCTTCTTTATATTAATTCTTTTATGGACAGAATAATCAAAAACTTTTATATTAATAATTATACAATCATTATGTACATAAAAAGGGTAAACTTCGCATCTGAAAACTTTTTTGTTAGTTAATGTATATTCTTGATTTTTTAGTATAAATTCTTCACTTCTTTTTGATTTTGGGTCATATATGAACAAATTTATTTTTAAAGCATAAATGTCATCAATTTGTATATAAAACATATTTTTATTGATATATGAATTATAAATATTTAGAGTAATACTACAAGATATATAACATATAAATGTTAGAATGAACATAAAGGGTATAAAATTAAAATTTAATTTATCATTAATTAATTAATAAAACGAATTATTAAATTTTTAACTTTCAATTTTTAAAAAATGATAAACTATCAGAAACTTTTGTATTTTGAAAAAATGATTGATCACTAGAAAATTTTAATATAAAAAATGATTGATCACTAGACAATATAATATAGAAAAAAAAAGATTGATCACTAGAAATTTTAATATAAAAAATGATTGACCAATAAAATATAATATTATTAAAAAATAAAATTTTATTAGAAAGATTTTGACTTTAAAATATATTTTTATGATTTTTTTTGTAGGATTAATTTTGGATGACACATTTATAATGATATCATGTAAGGATGACCAATTTAATAAAATTCTTTATTTTGTAATATTATAATGTTAAATCTAATTTTTTAGTATTTTATAATAAATTGTATATTAAAAAACGATTAGAAATTTAATAAGTAATTAATTATTATTTTAGTTTTATAAGACTGAATACATTTTTATGATCTATAAATTTACACATTATTTATTAATTAAAAAAATATGTTATAACTACGACTTTTTTAATTAATATATATTAATAATTTTAGTATCCCATAATGTTAAATATAATTTTTTTATTTTATAATGTATCAGCGACTAATCAGAACATTTACGAGAATACAAGTAATAATATAGAGAATACTGGAAATCTAAAAAAAAAAAAAATTTTAATAAATTTTTCAGCGTACATGTTTAATGAAGATGACTCAAGTCTGTATAATCAAGACAAAGAAACCACTGTAGAACGAAATGTCGAATACAATTTTAGTACTGATGGTTATAGCGAAAATTTAATTAATCCATATAATTATAATTCTCAATATATCGACTACACTAGTATAAATTCATGTGACCCATACACAACTAATAATTTAATAAATCCAAGATCTGACGATGCATATTTAGAAGAGTATAATCAAAATGGAATATCATGCGATCAAATTGTCACAGATAATTTGGAAGACTTTAAGTTTGATCAACCTTGTACGCTTAAAAATATTTATTTAAACTTAATGAAAGATTTAAAATCTGATCAAATCGAAGAGTACATAGAATCATTTAATTCTGAAAATGAAAGTTTTTACAGCTTACAAGGTCAAAGGGAAAATTCTATTGTGAAAACCTTATCATTTGATGAGCAATTTGTCGATAATAAAGCCGATATTGATCAAGATCTTAAAGAAAATAATATATCTTATTACCCAAGCGCACCTACTGAAATGAATTATAGTAATCAGGTAACAGAATTACATATTAAAGACCAAAAATCTAATGCAATATTCAGTTCAACGAATTTAGATTCATTATCAGATGTAACATGTTCTAATGCAATATCAGATTCAATAAATTGTAATCCGATATCAGATCTAACAGATTTTAATTTAATAACAGAACTAACAAATTCTAATTCATTTTCATCTTTGCATTATAAAAACTTAAGTTCTAACAATTTTAACATAACTGAACATTGCGAAAGTTTAAATGTTAAAGAAGATTTTAAAACTCAAAATTCGACCGATTTTCCCAGTGAATTAAGTAATGAATTTATTTATCCTAGTTCTGTTTTTAAAATCAAAACGCCTAATTCTAAAGTTTTATCTGATATATTAATTAGGCCTCCAGATATTAATCAAAAAAATCCTATTATAGATCAAAAAAATATGCAGAAAGATTCTAATTCATTCAAAAGAAATCATTTAGGAGATGATCACTCTACATATCTTTTAAAATACAAACATAAAAAACTGAATAATATTTCTAGAATTTCTTCAAGTAAATTTAAAGATATTAATTCAGAATCCAATCAAAATACTTATGTAGAATTGTCCTGCGATTCTGACTCAAATGATTGTTCTTCTGATTCACCAGATAAATGTAAAGTAAAAATTTTTGAATATGAAAGTATGTATCAATACATAGATAATATTAATGAATCATATACAGAGATTTTTAATAAAAAATCTTGGAGAAATAAATCATTAAACATTAAATTCGCAAAAAGGTTCGCTTTTTCACAATATTTGCATATTTATAAGATTTTAAATAGACATATAGACGAAGGTTATTTATCATCATTTGATATTTGTACTGAATATAAAATTACTAACTACATGGAAATTTTAGAAAGATTAGATAATTTGAACACAGTTTTAATATCAAATAATCTTGAAGTACAATTTTTTGAAAAATTAGAAAAAATTATTTCAAATGAAATTCAAAAACATTTAAAAGACAATTATTTAGTTTTAGAGCTTTTTTATAAAGCAAACCAAGAATATAATTTAAATCATATTTCTATTAAATCTATAGGAATAAAATTTTTCAGTTGTATAAATTATGATGTTAAAAACATACCAGAACTAATATTTTTTATCCATGAAAAATTGAGTATATTAGAAAATTCCATTGATAAAATAGTATTATGCCAAGTATTTATGTTTATATCATCATTATCTGATGATGAAAACAAACTTTTTAAATTAATTTATTTAATACCAATGATTAAATATCTAGAAGATCAAGGATCTCTTATGGATGATAAAAAAAAATTTATCATATTTTATAGCTGTTTATTTAAGCCTATATTAAAAGAAGATATTTTTTTATCTTACATGAGATTAAAAGAATCTTTCTTGAGATTTTATAATTTACGATTAAGTCTTATGAAAAAAAACAATAAAATTTCATGTCAAGAGGTTGTTTCATTTATGGGGATGATACTATCATTATGTCCTACGTATTTCAGGAAAAGAAAACTTTTATTCGATGATTTTGAAGGGCTTATAAAAAAAAATGAGTTCTTTAAATCATTTTACGAAAAAAATATGCAAAGCATTATGCGCTTTCTCAAAAAAATAAAACTCATTTAATTACAAACCAATATTGATATTTCTAAATTATGATTTTGTTTTAAATTCATATTAATTATTGCTAAAGCGAATATTTTTTTAAGCCTAAAGCATGTACAATATCTACTATCTACTATATTATAAAACGCTAAGCAAAAAAATACATTTATATTTAACCCTTCGAAATTTAAAATATAAAAATTTCTAAAGCGCAGAATTGCTTTAAAACTGTTTAAAAGATTAATAGTTAGTTTTTGAAGACAAAGGTGATATTTATACATATGCAATAAGTTATTTAACACCAAATGAAGATTATAATATCTTAAATTTTATATTGTTTAAAATTAATATATTAATAATATTTAATATAAAATATCAAACTTATAATATCTATATTATAATGTATTTATTATATGTCTTAAACTAATTAATTGTATGTCAAAACCTAAAATAAATGTTATCAATAAAAATATCTATAAGCAATTATTCTCTTATAGTTATATGCATACCTTTTCTTACTATATCTTATACATCCCACAATCACTAATCACATTTACTTTTTTCTATATAAATATTTTCAGAACCCTATAAAGTGTCTGATGAGAGTCGACTTATTTCACGGTACTCCAAAACGTAATGGTCTCATTGTGTCATCCTTGGATTGTTGTAGAATGATCTAATGGTGGATTAAATTAGTGGGTAAAGCATCAGGGAGGAAACTCAGCAGCGAGCACCACTTTCAATGAAGAGCTGTAACATCGTTGGATAGTTTTTATAAATAAAAAAAATTTATTATTTATATTATTGAATTTTATTGTATCTGATATTAGTTCTTAACATAATTGGGGTTTAATAAAATAATAAAATATAACATCCCCGCTCCAGACGGTTAGTCTCATCCATTCAACAACTCCATACTACCTATTCCTTTTAAATCATAATGTCTTTTTTTCACATATCTCCCATCCTTTAGTTTAACTATATATGAATCTTTTCCACATACTTCTACTATTTCTCCTGTATCCAGGAACCTTCCTTTGCTATTTTTATCACAACCTTTTAGATTTTCTTTCTTAGCAACTCTTACATTTTGACCTCTAACAAATTTTTCTCTGAACCGTTTCTTAAACCTACCTGCGTACTCGCCTTCCGGACTATTCTCAATCATAACAAGGCCTGTACTATCATCCACAGCTTCTATAGGAGTACATTTTATACCTACATGATAGCTACAATTATATTTTTCAATCGCTTCATATACTCTTTCGTTAAACTTTTGTCTTTTACTTTTCAAGATACTATTTCTCATTGTTCTTATAATTCTCTCAATTCTTCCATTGCTCTTATGCGATTCAATGCTCACTTTTTGGTGATTTATATTTAATTGTTTACATAATCCTCTCAACTCATCATTACAGAACTCTTTCCCATTATCCGAAATGATCTCTTCCGGTTTTTTTCCTTGTGTACATAGTTCCTTTAAAAACTCAACAACTCCTGAACCCCGCTTATTCTCTAATACCTTACCCCACAATCTTCTAGTGTTATAATCAACTGCAACTATAACCCAAGCATTTTCTTCCCTAAATTCAATCATATCTATGCCTACTTTTTCTAGATATCTTGTAGTACTTATAAATTCGCTACCTCCACTAGTTTTTCTGTTATATTTTTGACAAGTCTCACATCTTTTAATTACTTCATAAATTTGGTCTTTTATACCTGGCCAATAATATCTCTTCCTAAGTTCATAATACACTGTTGTTCTACACCTATGACTCAATTTCACGTGGCATTCAAAAATCAATTTTTCTCTTTCTTCTTCCGGAGAAATTTCTCCTTCATTTCCACTATCAAACACCCATATTTTCTTTCCATCGACTTCCTTAATATGTTTGTTACATTTACCTTTTACTTGTTTGTCTCTTCTATTCTCTATCATTTTTTTCTTCTTCTCTACGTCTCCAGTATAAATTCTGCTAAGACTATCTGCCACTATCATTTCAGCCGGTTTCCTATAAGTAATTTCAAAATCGAACTCCTGTATCTTTTCTATCATTCTATTTACTCTCGCATTATTAAAGTCTGGCTTTCTCCTTATCTCTTCTAAGGCTTTATGATCTGTTTCTATTTTAAATCTTCGCCCTCTAAGCTCATATTCAAATTTCTTAACTGCCCAAAATATCGCATACATTTCCTTTTCTGATATTGCATATTTTACTTCTGTCGGTGTGAATTTTTTCGATGCCCATTGCACAGGAACCCATTCTGCTTTGATATTCTTCTGTAATAAAACAGCCCCCATTCCAATATTGCTAGCGTCCGTCCTTAATAAAAATTCTTTCTCGTAGTCCACAATCTGTAATTTTCCTAATTCTCTTAATATTTTCTTCATTCTTACAAACTCTGTATTCATTTCATCTGACCATTTCCAATCCTTACCTTTCCCCTTTAAACTATCAGTTAACTTTACTGTCTCTGCGGAGTAGTTCTTGATAAAATCTCTGAACCATCCTGTTAATCCTAAAAATCTTCGTACATCTGTAACGCTTGTTGGGGTCGGGAATTCTAAGGCTTCATTCTTCTTTATCTCTGACGGCGTGATATCTACCCCATTTAAAGTGACACCCAATAACTTCACCTCTTCTTCGCAAAATTGCACTTTACTCGGATTTACTTTCATATTATTATCTCTCAATCTTCTTAATACTTCTTTAACCAATCGATCATGTTCCTCTATAGTAAGGGTATGTATAACGATGTCATCCATATATATCTCTACGCCTTTCCCTTTAAAATCTCTAAAAATATCATCCATTATTCTCTGTAAAATTTGAGGTGAGTTCTTATAACCCATAACCATCGAGTTCCACTCATATACTTGTCCATTAAACTCAAATACCGTCTTAAATTTATCTTCCTCTCTAATCTCAATACTATAAAAGGCATCCTTTAGATCTAAAACTGATATATACTTCGCCCCTTGCGTTGCTCTAACTACATCTCTTATATTTGACAATTTATATTCGTCTTTCTCTACTATATCATTTAACGCTATCAAATTACTAACTAATCTAATTTTCCCGTTCGGTTTCCTAAGTGCTCTAATCGGATTTCTCCATGTTGATCTCGATTTTTTTATAATACCTCTATTTTCTAATTCTTCTAAATGCTTAACAGTATCTTTAATTAATGCCTGTGGCACCATCTGTCCTTTCTTAAAGACTTTCTTACCTTCTTGAGTTACTATACTACATTTTTCTAATCTACAATATTTAACCTTACCACTCTCTTCCATTAAAACTTCTTTAAATTCTTTAATATACTTCTCCAAATTAAGTCTCTTTCTTTTAGTTTCTCCTTTGCATTCAAATATTTTCTCTTGTCGTATTAGTTGTCTTCTTCTTCCACCCCTGGTGTATTTATAACCTCTCTCTATTCTTGTTTCTGAGTCACTGTCGCTTTCAAAATTAGAACATAAATACTTAGAATCACTTTTATTATTATTATATTCATCTCTAGCTTTCTTAACATAGCATGTTCTAGCCACATGTCCTGGTCTATCACAAACATAGCATCTCCTTAGTTTCCCTTTATCTTCTATTCTATTTCCATTATTGCTTCTTTGACAGTACTATATATTTTTTCAGCTAACTCCTGATACTCCTTGTCTCTTTTCTCTTTTTCTTCCTCTTCTCTAACTCTCATAATCAATTTTTTCCTTAAATCTTCAATTCCTTCTTCTTTATTTAAATTACGAACCATAAAAATTTTTAACTCTTTACTTGCTCTTTCAAAAATCTCTTTTTTCCAAAGTTCTTTCTTTAACTCTTCCAGATCCAACGCATACATAATGATCTCAAGCTCTTCTAATACTCTTTTAGCCTCCTGGCCACAGTCATCTCTTGACAACTCAGCTGTTTGTATCGCCCCCATATTAGTTCTTAACATAATTGGGGTTTAATAAAATAATAAAATATAACATCTGATAAAATATAATTTCAATAGGTTGATTATGACATTATTAAAAGTGTAAGTATATTATGGTTAATTATTAAGTTATTTTATTATTATATTTTTTAATGTATATTATCTAGTTAATATATTTAGAAACTTTCTTATCTACTTCTATCTTTATCTATCTATCTACTATATTATAAAACGCTAAGGATTTAATTTGTAACCCCTATATATAAAATAATATAAAATCTCATAAGCGCAGAAACTATTTTAAATTCTTTTATAAATTAACAATTATTTAAATGGGTAAACTTGATATTTTACATATTGAATAAGTCATATAACACTAAAAAAGATTTAGATTTTCCCTTTTTAAAACGGATAGCTTTGCTCGTTTAAGATAAAATTATTGCTACTTAAAAAATTTAAAATCTGTGGTTTAACTTTTACTAAAAAAATGTGCATGCATATTATTTTTAGCATTCAAAATCTTAATTTACTATTTGCAAATTTATCATTACTTTCATTTATTAGCATTTAATGACATTTATGAATAATTTATTGTCAAATTTTAATTTTCAATATCTTAAGAATAAATTAATAAATTGCTATATTTTGCCTTTAGTAATGGTACAAACATGAATTTATATAAATTTTTACACTAGACATTAATAAAAGTTTTTTTATCATATATCATTTGAAATTATGATTTTTAAAATGCTGTTAGTATTGTTGTCAAGTTAAAAAAATTATTGATCTAATAATTAAAATTTGTCATAATTTTTAATCTAAAGGGGGAAAAGCGTTAAACGTCATCAACTATAAATTAAAAAAATAAAACGCGTGATAGAGCAATTTAAATATCGTTTAATGTTTAGTTATGCTTTAAAATAATTATTTCGAAATTTACAAAAAATATTATAAATGAAAATCAAAAAACCCCCAATGTCGTATTTATTTCACTTATGTTTTGTCTATCTTACGATTACTGATTCAAATGTTACTGAAGATCTATACATACCGACAAGTATCTTGTTGAATGATGAAATAATTGAAAATGTTCCCGATGATTTATTTACTTTTGTTAATATTATGAATAATGATAATCAAGATTTAATTTTGATATGGAGAACGAATCTAATGTTGATTGCATATCTATTAATAATGGTAATGATGTAACTTGTGCATTTTCGAAAAAAAAACAGGAAGAAATAATAACGGATTTTACTAAGGATTACAATATTAAATTACCAGAATTAACTATGGAAATGCATAACGATAATAACTTTGTTAATGTTAATACTAAAGAAAATACTATAGATCCTAATCATAATGAACAAAGTGTCAAAAGTGATCTCTCATTGTCTGCTGACATTAAAATAAATGATAATGCAGATATCACTCGATTAGAAAATAATATACTAAACAAATACGATAGCAATAAAAGTCAAGAGATCCTAATATCAGATTATGAGGAAATGATCGATAATATTGATGTAGAATCTTATACGCCTGCTGTACAAATGTCGGCATTAGAAAAAAGAGAACCCTTAGTGCAATCTGTGATTTTATCTTGCTGTGGTGAAAATAAATCACATGGCGAGTTTGTTTCAAAATTTGGTTCTAAAAAATCATTAGTATTAAGAAAAACTGATAAACGGGTTGTTCAAAATAAAAAAAAGATAGAGCATCGATTTGATGTAAAAAGTAAGAAAATTAATAGTACAAAACATAAAACTTCGAATGAGTACATTAAAGATCCATCCCAGGCAACTGCAATACCCGGTTTAAATAATACAAATTATTATCATATAAATCAAGCGACAACAACTTATGTCAATACTTTGATTCCTAATTACCTAACTCAAGTAATTTTCATGCCTAATTTGATAAATATTTCTTCAAGCGTTATACAGCCTGTAATTATGGTCCCTCAATTAAAAGTCGTAAATAAAAAGTCAGATAATAATTATTCTTCGTTACCATACATAGAGAAAACACAATTAAAAAAAGACGTAATAACAAACTCTCCAGAAGTTTCGAATAATTCTCGTATCTCGGAAGTAAACAATTTAAGTAATACTTCTTTAGGTAGTAATTCGTTAAAT
>CATOQI010000113.1:5000-96668 GCA_951802705.1 Netelia virgata | reverse complement strand
AGGTAAATAAGTAAAGAAGTAAATGAGTAAATAAGTAAATAAGTAATTAAGCAAATAAGTAAATAAGTACATATGTAAATAAGTAATTAAGCAAATAAGTAAATAAGTACATATGTAAATAAGTAAATAAGTAAATAAGTAAATAAGTAAATAAGTAAATAAGTAAATAAGTAAATAAGTAAATAAGTAAATAAGTACATATGTAAATATGTAAATAAGTAAATAAGTAAATAAGTATATAAGTAAATAAGCAAATAAGTAAATAAGTAAATAAGCAAATAAGTAAATAAGTAAATAAGTAAATAAGTAAATAAGTAAATAAGTAAATAAGTAAATAAGTAAATAAGTAAATAAGTAAATAAGTAAATAAGTAAATAAGCAAATAAGTAAATAAGTGCATAAGTAAATAAGCAAATAAGTAAATAAGTGCATAAGTGCATAAGTGCATAAGTAAATAAGTAAATAAGTAAATAAGTAAATAAGTAAATAAGTAAATAGGTAAATAAGTAAAGAAGTAAATGAGTAAATAAGTAAATAAGTAATTAAGCAAATAAGTAAATAAGTACATATGTAAATAAGTAATTAAGCAAATAAGTAAATAAGTACATATGTAAATGAGTAAATAAGTAAATAAGTAAATAAGTAAATAAGTAAATAAGTAAATAAGTAAATAAGTAAATAAGCAAATAAGTAAATAAGTGCATAAGTAAATAAGCAAATAAGTAAATAAGTGCATAAGTGCATAAGTGCATAAGTAAATAAGTAAATAAGTAAATAAGTAAATAAGTAAATAAGTACATATGTAAATATGTAAATAAGTAAATAAGTATATAAGTAAATAAGCAAATAAGTAAATAAGTAAATAAGTAAATAAGTAAATAAGTAAATAAGTAAATAAGAAAATAAGTAAATAAGTAAATAAGTAAATAAGTAAATAAGAAAATAAGTAAATAAGTAAATAAGTAAATAAGTAAATAAGTAAATAAGTAAATAAGTAAATAAGTAAATGAGTAAATAAGTAAATAAGTAAATAGGTAAATAAGCAAAGAAGTAAATAAGTAAATAAGTAAATAAGTAAATAAATAAATAAGTAAATAAGTAAATAAGAAAATAAGTAAATAAGTAAATAAGTAAATAAGTAAATAAGTAAATAAGTAAATAAGTAAATAAGAAAATAAGTAAATAAGTAAATAAGTAAATAAGTAAATAAGTAAATAAGTAAATAAGTAAATAAGTAAATAAGTAAATAAGTAAATAAGCAAATAAGTAAATAAGTAAATAAGTAAATAAGTAAATAAGTAAATAAGTAAATAAGTAAATAAGTAAATAAGTAAATAAGCAAATAAGTAAATAAGTAAATAAGTAAATAAGTAAATAAGTAAATAAGTAAATAAGTAAATAAGTAAATAAGTAAATAAGTAAATAAGTAAATAAGTAAATAAGTAAATAAGTAAATAAGCAAATAAGTAAATAAGTAAATAAGTAAATAAGTAAATAAGTAAATAAGTAAATAAGTGCATAAGTAAATAAGTAAATAAGTAAATAAGTAAATAAGTAAATAAGTAAATAAGTAAATAAGTAAATAAGTAAATAAGTAAATAAGTAAATAAGTAAATAAGCAAATAAGTAAATAAGTAAATAAGTAAATAGGTAAATAAGTAAATAAGTAAATAAGTAAATAAGTAAATAAGTAAATAAGTAAATAAGTAAATAAGTAAATAAGTAAATAAGTAAATAAGTAAATGAGTAAATAAGTAAATAAGTAAATAAGTAAATAAGTAAATAAGTAAATAAGTAAATAAGTAAATAAGTAAATAAGTAAAGAAGTAAATGAGTAAATAAGCAAATAAGTAAATAAGTAAATAAGTAAATAAGTAAATAAGTAAATAAGTAAATAAGTAAATAAGTAAATAAGTAAATAAATAAAGAAGTAAATAAGTAAATAAGTAAATAAGTAAATAAATAAAGAAGTAAATGAGTAAATAAGTAAATAAGTAAATAAGTAAATAAGTAAATAAGTAAATAAGTAAATAAGTAAATAAGTAAATAAGTACATATGTAAATAAGTAAATGAGTAAATAAGTAATTAAGCAAATAAGTAAATAAGTAAATGAGTAAATAAGTAAATAAGTAAATAAGTAAATAAGTAAATAAGTAAATAAGTAAATAAGTAAATAAGCAAATAAGTAAATAAGTAAATAAGTAAATAAGTAAATAAGCAAATAAGCAAATAAGTAAATAAGTGCATAAGTAAATAAGTAAATAAGTGCATAAGTGCATAAGTAAATAAGTAAATAAGTGCATAAGTAAATAAGTAAATAAGTAAATAAGTAAATAAGTAAATAAGTAAATAAGTAAATAAGCAAATAAGTAAATAAGTAAATAAGTAAATAGGTAAATAAGTAAATAAGTAAATAAGTAAATAAGTACATAAGTAAATAAGTAAATAAGTAAATAAGTAAATAAGTAAATAAGTAAATAAGTAAATAAGTAAATAAGTAAATAAGTAAATGAGTAAATAAGTAAATAAGTAAATAAGTAAATAAGTAAATAAGTAAATAAGTAAATAAGTAAATAAGTAAATAAGTAAATAAGTAAATAAGTAAATAAGTAAAGAAGTAAATGAGTAAATAAGTAAATAAGTAAATAAGTAAATAAGTAAATAAGTAAATAAGTAAATAAGTAAATAAGTAAATAAGTAAATAAGTAAATAAGCAAATAAGTAAATAAGTAAATAAGTAAATAAGTAAATAAGTAAATAAGTAAATAAGTGCATAAGTAAATAAGTAAATAAGTAAATAAGTAAATAAGTAAATAAGTAAATAAGTAAATAAGTAAATAAGTAAATAAGTAAATAAGTAAATAAGTAAATAAGTAAATAAGCAAATAAGTAAATAAGTAAATAAGTAAATAGGTAAATAAGTAAATAAGTAAATAAGTAAATAAGTAAATAAGTAAATAAGTAAATAAGTAAATAAGTAAATAAGTAAATAAGTAAATAAGTAAATAAGTAAATGAGTAAATAAGTAAATAAGTAAATAAGTAAATAAGTAAATAAGTAAATAAGTAAATAAGTAAATAAGTAAAGAAGTAAATGAGTAAATAAGCAAATAAGTAAATAAGTAAATAAGTAAATAAGTAAATAAGTAAATAAGTAAATAAGTAAATAAGTAAATAAGTAAATAAGTAAATAAATAAAGAAGTAAATAAGTAAATAAGTAAATAAGTAAATAAATAAAGAAGTAAATGAGTAAATAAGTAAATAAGTAAATAAGTAAATAAGTAAATAAGTAAATAAGTAAATAAGTAAATAAGTACATATGTAAATAAGTAAATGAGTAAATAAGTAATTAAGCAAATAAGTAAATAAGTAAATGAGTAAATAAGTAAATAAGTAAATAAGTAAATAAGTAAATAAGTAAATAAGTAAATAAGTAAATAAGCAAATAAGTAAATAAGTAAATAAGTAAATAAGTAAATAAGCAAATAAGCAAATAAGTAAATAAGCAAATAAGTAAATAAGTAAATAAGTAAATAGGTAAATAAGTAAATAAGTAAATAAGTAAATAAGTACATAAGTAAATAAGTAAATAAGTGAATAAGTAAATAAGTAAATAAGTAAATAAGTAAATAAGTAAATAAGTAAATAAGTAAATAAGTAAATGAGTAAATAAGTAAATAAGTAAATAAGTAAATAAGTAAATAAGTAAATAAGTAAATAAGTAAATAAGTAAAGAAGTAAATGAGTAAATAAGTAAATAAGTAAATAAGTAAATAAGTAAATAAGTAAATAAGTAAATAAGTAAATAAGTACATATGTAAATAAGTAAATAAGTAAATAAGTAAATAAGTAAATAAGTAAATAAGTAAATAAGTAAATAAGTAAATAAGTAAATAAGTAAATAAGTAAATAAGTAAATAAGTAAATAAGTAAATAAGTAAATAAGTAAATGAGTAAATAAGTAAATAAGTAAATAAGTAAATAAGTAAATAAGTAAATAAGTAAATAAGTAAATAAGTAAAGAAGTAAATGAGTAAATAAGTAAATAAGTAAATAAGTAAAGAAGTAAATGAGTAAATAAGTAAATAAGTAAATAAGTAAATAAGTAAATAAGTAAATAAGTAAATAAGTAAATAAGTAAATAAGTAAATAAGTACATATGTAAATAAGTAAATAAGTAAATAAGTAAATAAGTAAATAAGTAAATAAGTAAATAAGTAAATAAGTAAATAAGTAAATAAGTAAATAAGCAAATAAGTAAATAAGCAAATAAGTAAATAAGCAAATAAGTAAATAAGTAAATAAGCAAATAAGTAAATAAGTAAATAAGTAAATAAGTAAATAAGCAAATAAGTAAATAAGTAAATAAGTAAATAAGTAAATAAGTAAATAAGTAAATAAGCAAATAAGTAAATAAGTAAATAAGTAAATAGGTAAATAAGTAAATAAGTAAATAAGTAAATAAGTAAATAAGTAAATAAGTAAATAAGTAAATAAGTAAATAAGTAAATAAGTAAATAAGTAAATAAGTAAATAAGTAAATAAGTAAATGAGTAAATAAGTAAATAAGTAAATAAGTAAATAAGTAAATAAGTAAATAAGTAAATAAGTAAATAAGTAAATAAGTAAATGAGTAAATAAGTAAATAAGTAAATAAGTAAATAAGTAAATAAGTAAATAAGTAAATAAGTAAATAAGTAAATAAGTAAATAAGTAAATAAGTAAATAAGTAAATAAGCAAATAAGTAAATAAGTAAATAAGTAAATAAGTAAATAAGCAAATAAGTAAATAAGTAAATAAGTGCATAAGTGCATAAGTGCATAAGTAAATAAGTGCATAAGTGCATAAGTAAATAAGTAAATAAGTAAATAAGTAAATAAGTAAATAAGTAAATAGGTAAATAAGTAAAGAAGTAAATGAGTAAATAAGTAAATAAGTAAATAAGTAAATAAGTAAATAAATAAATAAATAAATAAATAAATAAATAAATAAATAAATAAATAAATAAATAAGTAAATAAGTAAATGAGTAAATAAGTAAATAAGTAAATAGGTAAATAAGCAAAGAAGTAAATAAGTAAATAAGTAAATAAGTAAATAAATAAATAAGTAAATAAGTAAATAAGAAAATAAGTAAATAAGTAAATAAGTAAATAAGTAAATAAGTAAATAAGTAAATAAGTAAATAAGAAAATAAGTAAATAAGTAAATAAGTAAATAAGTAAATAAGTAAATAAGTAAATAAGTAAATAAGTAAATAAGTAAATAAGTAAATAAGTAAATAAGTAAATAAGTAAATAAGCAAATAAGTAAATAAGTAAATAAGTAAATAAGTAAATAAGTAAATAAGTAAATAAGTAAATAAGTAAATAAGTAAATAAGTAAATAAGTAAATAAGTAAATAAGTAAATAAGTAAATAAGCAAATAAGTAAATAAGTAAATAAGTAAATAAGTAAATAAGTAAATAAGTAAATAAGTGCATAAGTAAATAAGTAAATAAGTAAATAAGTAAATAAGTAAATAAGTAAATAAGTAAATAAGTAAATAAGTAAATAAGTAAATAAGTAAATAAGTAAATAAGTAAATAAGTAAATAAGTAAATAAGCAAATAAGTAAATAAGTAAATAAGTAAATAGGTAAATAAGTAAATAAGTAAATAAGTAAATAAGTAAATAAGTAAATAAGTAAATAAGTAAATAAGTAAATAAGTAAATAAGTAAATAAGTAAATGAGTAAATAAGTAAATAAGTAAATAAGTAAATAAGTAAATAAGTAAATAAGTAAATGAGTAAATAAGTAAATAAGTAAATAAGTAAATAAGTAAATAAGTAAATAAGTAAATAAGTAAATAAGTAAATAAGTAAATAAGTAAATAAGTAAATAAGTAAATAAGTAAAGAAGTAAATGAGTAAATAAGTAAATAAGTAAATAAGTAAAGAAGTAAATGAGTAAATAAGTAAATAAGTAAATAAGTAAATAAGTAAATAAGTAAATAAGTACATATGTAAATAAGTAAATAAGTAAATAAGTAAATAAGTAAATAAGTAAATAAGTAAATAAGTAAATAAGTAAATAAGTAAATAAGTAAATAAGTAAATAAGTAAATAAGTAAATAAGTAAATAAGTAAATAAGTAAATAAGTAAATAAGCAAATAAGTAAATAAGTAAATAAGTAAATAAGTAAATAAGTAAATAAGTAAATAAGTAAATAAGTAAATAAGTAAATAAGTAAATGAGTAAATAAGTAAATAAGTAAATAAGTGCATAAGTAAATAAGTAAATAAGTAAATAAGTAAATAAGTAAATAAGTAAATAAGTAAATAAGTAAATAAGTAAATAAGTAAATAAGTAAATAAGTAAATAAGCAAATAAGTAAATAAGTAAATAAGTAAATAGGTAAATAAGTAAATAAGTAAATAAGTAAATAAGTAAATAAGTAAATAAGTAAATAAGTAAATAAGTAAATAAGTAAATAAGTAAATAAGTAAATAAGTAAATAAGTAAATGAGTAAATAAGTAAATAAGTAAATAAGTAAATAAGTAAATAAGTAAATAAGTAAATAAGTAAATAAGTAAATAAGTAAAGAAGTAAATGAGTAAATAAGCAAATAAGTAAATAAGTAAATAGGTAAATAAGTAAAGAAGTAAATGAGTAAATAAGTAAATAAGTAAATAAGTAAATAAGTAAATAAGTAAATAAGTAAATAAATAAAGAAGTAAATAAGTAAATAAGTAAATAAGTAAATAAATAAAGAAGTAAATGAGTAAATAAGTAAATAAGTAAATAGGTAAATAAGCAAAGAAGTAAATAAGTAAATAAGTAAATAAGTAAATAAATAAATAAGTAAATAAGTAAATAAGAAAATAAGTAAATAAGTAAATAAGTAAATAAGTAAATAAGTAAATAAGTAAATAAGTAAATAAGAAAATAAGTAAATAAGTAAATAAGTAAATAAGTAAATAAGTAAATAAGTAAATAAGTAAATAAGTAAATAAGTAAATAAGTAAATAAGTAAATAAGTAAATAAGTAAATAAGCAAATAAGTAAATAAGTAAATAAGTAAATAAGTAAATAAGTAAATAAGTAAATAAGTAAATAAGTAAATAAGTAAATAAGTAAATAAGTAAATAAGTAAATAAGTAAATAAGTAAATAAGCAAATAAGTAAATAAGTAAATAAGTAAATAAGTAAATAAGTAAATAAGTAAATAAGTGCATAAGTAAATAAGTAAATAAGTAAATAAGTAAATAAGTAAATAAGTAAATAAGTAAATAAGTAAATAAGTAAATAAGTAAATAAGTAAATAAGTAAATAAGTAAATAAGTAAATAAGTAAATAAGCAAATAAGTAAATAAGTAAATAAGTAAATAGGTAAATAAGTAAATAAGTAAATAAGTAAATAAGTAAATAAGTAAATAAGTAAATAAGTAAATAAGTAAATAAGTAAATAAGTAAATAAGTAAATGAGTAAATAAGTAAATAAGTAAATAAGTAAATAAGTAAATAAGTAAATAAGTAAATGAGTAAATAAGTAAATAAGTAAATAAGTAAATAAGTAAATAAGTAAATAAGTAAATAAGTAAATAAGTAAATAAGTAAATAAGTAAATAAGTAAATAAGTAAATAAGTAAATAAGTAAATAAGTAAAGAAGTAAATGAGTAAATAAGTAAATAAGTAAATAAGTAAAGAAGTAAATGAGTAAATAAGTAAATAAGTAAATAAGTAAATAAGTAAATAAGTAAATAAGTAAATAAGTAAATAAGTAAATAAGTACATATGTAAATAAGTAAATAAGTAAATAAGTAAATAAGTAAATAAGTAAATAAGTAAATAAGTAAATAAGTAAATAAGTAAATAAGTAAATAAGTAAATAAGTAAATAAGTAAATAAGTAAATAAGTAAATAAGTAAATAAGTAAATAAGTAAATAAGCAAATAAGTAAATAAGTAAATAAGTAAATAAGTAAATAAGTAAATAAGTAAATAAGTAAATAAGTAAATAAGTAAATAAGTAAATGAGTAAATAAGTAAATAAGTAAATAAGTGCATAAGTAAATAAGTAAATAAGTAAATAAGTAAATAAGTAAATAAGTAAATAAGTAAATAAGTAAATAAGTAAATAAGTAAATAAGTAAATAAGTAAATAAGTAAATAAGCAAATAAGTAAATAAGTAAATAAGTAAATAGGTAAATAAGTAAATAAGTAAATAAGTAAATAAGTAAATAAGTAAATAAGTAAATAAGTAAATAAGTAAATAAGTAAATAAGTAAATAAGTAAATAAGTAAATAAGTAAATGAGTAAATAAGTAAATAAGTAAATAAGTAAATAAGTAAATAAGTAAATAAGTAAATAAGTAAATAAGTAAATAAGTAAAGAAGTAAATGAGTAAATAAGCAAATAAGTAAATAAGTAAATAAGTAAATAAGTAAATAAGTAAATAAGTAAATAAGTAAATAAGTAAATAAGTAAATAAGTAAATAAGTAAATAAGTAAATAAATAAAGAAGTAAATAAGTAAATAAGTAAATAAGTAAATAAATAAAGAAGTAAATGAGTAAATAAGTAAATAAGTAAATAAGTAAATAAGTAAATAAGTAAATAAGTAAATAAGTAAATAAGTAAATAAGTACATATGTAAATAAGTAAATGAGTAAATAAGTAATTAAGCAAATAAGTAAATAAGTAAATGAGTAAATAAGTAAATAAGTAAATAAGTAAATAAGTAAATAAGTAAATAAGTAAATAAGTAAATAAGCAAATAAGTAAATAAGTAAATAAGTAAATAAGTAAATAAGCAAATAAGCAAATAAGTAAATAAGCAAATAAGTAAATAAGTAAATAAGTAAATAGGTAAATAAGTAAATAAGTAAATAAGTAAATAAGTACATAAGTAAATAAGTAAATAAGTAAATAAGTAAATAAGTAAATAAGTAAATAAGTAAATAAGTAAATAAGTAAATAAGTAAATGAGTAAATAAGTAAATAAGTAAATAAGTAAATAAGTAAATAAGTAAATAAGTAAATAAGTAAATAAGTAAATAAGTAAATAAGTAAATAAGTAAATAAGTAAAGAAGTAAATGAGTAAATAAGTAAATAAGTAAATAAGTAAAGAAGTAAATGAGTAAATAAGTAAATAAGTAAATAAGTAAATAAGTAAATAAGTAAATAAGTAAATAAGTAAATAAGTAAATAAGTACATATGTAAATAAGTAAATAAGTAAATAAGTAAATAAGTAAATAAGTAAATAAGTAAATAAGTAAATAAGTAAATAAGTAAATAAGTAAATAAGTAAATAAGTAAATAAGTAAATAAGTAAATAAGTAAATAAGTAAATAAGTAAATGAGTAAATAAGTAAATAAGTAAATAAGTAAATAAGTAAATAAGTAAATAAGTAAATAAGTAAATAAGTAAATAAGTAAATAAGTAAATAAGTAAATAAGTAAATAAGTAAAGAAGTAAATGAGTAAATAAGTAAATAAGTAAATAAGTAAAGAAGTAAATGAGTAAATAAGTAAATAAGTAAATAAGTAAATAAGTAAATAAGTAAATAAGTAAATAAGTAAATAAGTAAATAAGTAAATAAGTAAATAAGTAAATAAGTACATATGTAAATAAGTAAATAAGTAAATAAGTAAATAAGTAAATAAGTAAATAAGTAAATAAGTAAATAAGTAAATAAGTAAATAAGTAAATAAGCAAATAAGTAAATAAGCAAATAAGTAAATAAGTAAATAAGTAAATAAGTAAATAAGCAAATAAGTAAATAAGTAAATAAGTAAATAAGTAAATAAGTAAATAAGTAAATAAGCAAATAAGTAAATAAGTAAATAAGTAAATAGGTAAATAAGTAAATAAGTAAATAAGTAAATAAGTAAATAAGTAAATAAGTAAATAAGTAAATAAGTAAATAAGTAAATAAGTAAATAAGTAAATAAGTAAATAAGTAAATAAGTAAATGAGTAAATAAGTAAATAAGTAAATAAGTAAATAAGTAAATAAGTAAATAAGTAAATAAGTAAATAAGTAAATAAGTAAATGAGTAAATAAGTAAATAAGTAAATAAGTAAATAAGTAAATAAGTAAATAAGTAAATAAGTAAATAAGTAAATAAGTAAATAAGTAAATAAGCAAATAAGTAAATAAGTAAATAAGTAAATAAGTAAATAAGCAAATAAGTAAATAAGTAAATAAGTGCATAAGTGCATAAGTGCATAAGTAAATAAGTGCATAAGTGCATAAGTAAATAAGTAAATAAGTAAATAAGTAAATAAGTAAATAAGTAAATAAGTAAATAAGTAAATAAGTAAATAAGTAAATAGGTAAATAAGTAAAGAAGTAAATGAGTAAATAAGTAAATAAGTAAATAAGTAAATAAGTAAATAAATAAATAAATAAATAAATAAATAAATAAATAAATAAATAAATAAATAAATAAGTAAATAAGTAAATGAGTAAATAAGTAAATAAGTAAATAGGTAAATAAGCAAAGAAGTAAATAAGTAAATAAGTAAATAAGTAAATAAATAAATAAGTAAATAAGTAAATAAGTAAATAAGTAAATAAGTAAATAAGTAAATAAGTAAATAAGTAAATAAGTAAATAAGTAAATAAGTAAATAAGTAAATAAGTAAATAAGTAAATAAGTAAATAAGTAAATAAGTAAATAAGTAAATAAGTAAATAAGCAAATAAGTAAATAAGTAAATAAGTAAATAAGTAAATAAGTAAATAAGTAAATAAGTAAATAAGTAAATAAGTAAATAAGTAAATAAGTAAATAAGTAAATAAGTAAATAAGTAAATAAGTAAATAAGTAAATAAGTAAATAAGCAAATAAGTAAATAAGTAAATAAGTAAATAAGTAAATAAGTAAATAAGTAAATAAGTGCATAAGTAAATAAGTAAATAAGTAAATAAGTAAATAAGTAAATAAGTAAATAAGTAAATAAGTAAATAAGTAAATAAGTAAATAAGTAAATAAGTAAATAAGTAAATAAGTAAATAAGTAAATAAGTAAATAAGCAAATAAGTAAATAAGTAAATAAGTAAATAGGTAAATAAGTAAATAAGTAAATAAGTAAATAAGTAAATAAGTAAATAAGTAAATAAGTAAATAAGTAAATAAGTAAATAAGTAAATAAGTAAATGAGTAAATAAGTAAATAAGTAAATAAGTAAATAAGTAAATAAGTAAATAAGTAAATAAGTAAAGAAGTAAATGAGTAAATAAGCAAATAAGTAAATAAGTAAATAAGTAAATAAGTAAATAAGTAAATAAGTAAATAAGTAAATAAGTAAATAAGTAAATAAATAAAGAAGTAAATAAGTAAATAAGTAAATAAGTAAATAAATAAAGAAGTAAATGAGTAAATAAGTAAATAAGTAAATAAGTAAATAAGTAAATAAGTAAATAAGTAAATAAGTACATATGTAAATAAGTAAATGAGTAAATAAGTAATTAAGCAAATAAGTAAATAAGTAAATAAGTAAATAAGTAAATAAGTAAATAAGTAAATAAGTAAATAAGTAAATAAGTAAATAAGTAAATAAGTAAATAAGTAAATAAGTAAATAAGCAAATAAGTAAATAAGTAAATAAGTAAATAAGTAAATAAGCAAATAAGCAAATAAGTAAATAAGTGCATAAGTAAATAAGTAAATAAGTGCATAAGTGCATAAGTAAATAAGTAAATAAGTAAATAAGTAAATAAGTACATATGTAAATATGTAAATAAGTAAATAAGTAAATAAGTATATAAGTAAATAAGCAAATAAGTAAATAAGTAAATAAGTAAATAAGTAAATAAGTAAATAAGTAAATAAGTAAATAAGAAAATAAGTAAATAAGTAAATAAGTAAATAAGTAAATAAGTAAATAAGTAAATAAGTAAATAAGTAAATAAGTAAATAAGTAAATAAGTAAATAAGTAAATAAGTAAATAAGTAAATAAGTAAATAAGTAAATAAGTAAATAAGTAAATAAGTAAATAAGTAAATAAGTAAATAAGTAAATAAGTAAATAAGTAAATAAGTAAATAAGTAAATAAGTAAATAAGCAAATAAGTAAATAAGTAAATAAGTAAATAAGTAAACAAGTAAATCAGTAAATAAGCAAATAAGTAAATAAGTAAATAAGTAAATAAGTAAACAAGTAAATCAGTAAATAAGTAAATAGGTAAATAAGTAAAGAAGTAAATGAGTAAATAAGTAAATAGGTAAACAAGTAAATCAGTAAATAAGTAAATAAGTAAATAAGTAAATAAGTAAATAAGTAAATAGGTAAATAAGTAAAGAAGTAAATGAGTAAATAAGTAAATAAGTAATTAAGCAAATAAGTAAATAAGTACATATGTAAATAAGTAATTAAGCAAATAAGTAAATAAGTACATATGTAAATAAGTAAATAAGTAAATAAGTAAATAAGTAAATAAGTAAATAAGTAAATAAGTAAATAAGTAAATAAGTAAATAAGTAAATAAGCAAATAAGTAAATAAGTAAACAAGGAAATAAGTAAATAAGCAAGTAAGTAAATAAGTAATTAAGTAAATGATCAAATAAGTAAATAAGTAAATAAGTAAATAAGTAAATAAGTAAATAAGTAAATAAGTAAATAAGTAAATAAGTAAATAAGTAAATAAGTAAATAAGTAAATAAGTAAATAAGTAAATAAGTAAATAAGTAAATAAGTAAATAAGTAAATAAGTAAATAAGTAAAGAAGTAAATAAGTAAATAAGTAAATAAGCAAATAAGTAAATAAGTAAATAAGTAAATAAGTAAATAAGTAAATAAGTAAATAAGTAAATAAGTAAATAAGTAAATAAGTAAATAAGTAAATAAGTAAAGAAGTAAATGAGTAAATAAGTAAATAAGTAAAGAAGTAAATGAGTAAATAAGTAAATAAGTAAATAAGTAAATAAGTAAATAAGTAAATAAGTAAATAAGTAAATAAGTACATATGTAAATAAGTAAATAAGTAAATAAGTAAATAAGTAAATAAGTAAATAAGTAAATAAGCAAATAAGTAAATAAGTAAATAAGTAAATAAGTAAATAAGTAAATAAGCAAATAAGTAAATAAGTAAATAAGTAAATAAGTAAACAAGTAAATCAGTAAATAAGCAAATAAGTAAATAAGTAAATAAGTAAATAAGTAAACAAGTAAATCAGTAAATAAGTAAATAGGTAAATAAGTAAAGAAGTAAATGAGTAAATAAGTAAATAGGTAAACAAGTAAATCAGTAAATAAGTAAATAAGTAAATAAGTAAATAAGTAAATAAGTAAATAGGTAAATAAGTAAAGAAGTAAATGAGTAAATAAGTAAATAAGTAATTAAGCAAATAAGTAAATAAGTACATATGTAAATAAGTAATTAAGCAAATAAGTAAATAAGTACATATGTAAATAAGTAAATAAGTAAATAAGTAAATAAGTAAATAAGTAAATAAGTAAATAAGTAAATAAGCAAATAAGTAAATAAGTAAACAAGGAAATAAGTAAATAAGCAAGTAAGTAAATAAGTAATTAAGTAAATGATCAAATAAGTAAATAAGTAAATAAGTAAATAAGTAAATAAGTAAATAAGTAAATAATTAAATAAGTAAATAAGTAAATAAGTAAATAAGTAAATAAGTAAATAAGTAAATAAGTAAAGAAGTAAATGAGTAAATAAGTAAATAAGTAAATAAGTAAATAAGTAAATAAGTAAATAAGTAAATAAGTAAATAAGTAAATAAGTAAATAAGTAAATAAGTAAATGAGTAAATAAGTAAATAAGTAAATAAGTAAATAAGTAAATAAGTAAATAAGTAAATAAGTAAATAAGTAAAGAAGTAAATGAGTAAATAAGCAAATAAGTAAATAAGTAAATAAGTAAATAAGTAAATAAGTAAATAAGTAAATAAGTAAATAAGTAAATAAGTAAATAAGTAAATAAATAAAGAAGTAAATAAGTAAATAAGTAAATAAGTAAATAAATAAAGAAGTAAATGAGTAAATAAGTAAATAAGTAAATAAGTAAATAAGTAAATAAGTAAATAAGTAAATAAGTAAATAAGTACATATGTAAATAAGTAAATGAGTAAATAAGTAATTAAGTAAATAAGTAAATAAGTAAATAAGTACATATGTAAATAAGTAAATGAGTAAATAAGTAATTAAGTAAATAAGTAAATGAGTAAATAAGTAAATAAGCAAATAAGTAAATAAGTAAATAAGCAAATAAGTAAATAAGTAAATAAGTAAATAAGTAAATAAGTAAATAAGTAAATAAGTAAATAAGTAAAGAAGTAAATGAGTAAATAAGCAAATAAGTAAATAAGTAAATAAGTAAATAAGTAAATAAGTAAATAAGTAAATAAGTAAATAAGTAAATAAGTAAATAAGTAAAGAAGTAAATGAGTAAATAAGCAAATAAGTAAATAAGTAAATAAGTAAATAAGTAAATAAGTAAATAAGTAAATAAGTAAATAAGTAAATAAGTAAATAAGTAAATAAGTAAATAAGTAAATAGGTAAATAAGTAAATAAGTAAATAAGTAAATAAGTAAATAAGTAAATAAGTAAATAAGTAAATAAGTAAATAAGTAAATAAGTAAATAAGTAAATAAGTAAAGAAGTAAAGAAGTAAATGAGTAAATAAGCAAATAAGTAAATAAGTAAATAAGTAAATAAGTAAATAAGTAAATAAGTAAATAAGTAAATAAGTAAATAAGTAAATAAGTAAATAGGTAAATAAGTAAATAAGTAAATAAGTAAATAAGTAAATAAGTAAATAAGTAAATAAGTAAATAAGTAAATAAGTAAATAAGTAAATAAGTAAATGAGTAAATAAGTAAATAAGTAAATAAGTAAATAAGTAAATAAGTAAATAAGTAAATAAGTAAATAAGTAAATAAGTAAATAAGTAAATAAGTAAATAGGTAAATAAGTAAATAAGTAAATAAGTAAATAAGTAAATAAGTAAATAAGTAAATAAGTAAATAAGTAAATAAGTAAATAAGTAAATAAGTAAATAAGTAAATAAGTAAATAAGTAAATGAGTAAATAAGTAAATAAGTAAATAAGTAAATAAGTAAATAAGTAAATAAGTAAATAAGTAAATAAGTAAATAAGTAAATAAGTAAATGAGTAAATAAGCAAATAAGTAAATAAGTAAATAAGTAAATAAGTAAATAAGTAAATAAGTAAATAAGTAAATAAGTAAATAAGTAAATAAGTAAATAAGTAAATAAGTAAATAAGTAAATAAGTAAATAAGTAAATAAGTAAATAAGTAAATAAGTAAATAAGTAAAGAAGTAAATGAGTAAATAAGTAAATAAGTAAATAAGTAAAGAAGTAAATGAGTAAATAAGTAAATAAGTAAATAAGTAAATAAGTAAATAAGTAAATAAGTACATATGTAAATAAGTAAATAAGTAAATAAGTAAATAAGTAAATAAGTAAATAAGTAAATAAGTAAATAAGCAAATAAGTAAATAAGTAAATAAGTAAATAAGTAAATAAGTAAATAAGTAAATAAGTAAATAAGTAAATAAGTAAATACGCAAATAAGTAAATAAGCAAATAAGTAAATAAGTAAATAAGCATATAAGTAAATAAGTAAATAAGTAAATAGGTAAATAAGCAAATAAGTAAATAAGTAAATAAGTAAACAAGTAAATCAGTAAATAAGTAAATAAGTAAATAAGTAAATAGGTAAATAAGTAAAGAAGTAAATGAGTAAATAAGTAAATAGGTAAACAAGTAAATCAGTAAATAAGTAAATAAGTAAATAAGTAAATAAGTAAATAGGTAAATAAGTAAAGAAGTAAATGAGTAAATAAGTAAATAAGTAATTAAGCAAATAAGTAAATAAGTACATATGTAAATAAGTAATTAAGCAAATAAGTAAATAAGTACATATGTAAATAAGTAAATAAGTAAATAAGTAAATAAGTAAATAAGCAAATAAGTAAATAAGTGCATAAGTAAATAAGTGCATAAGTGCATAAGTGCATAAGTAAATAAGTAAATAAGTAAATAAGTACATATGTAAATATGTAAATAAGTAAATAAGTAAATAAGTATATAAGTAAATAAGCAAATAAGTAAATAAGTAAATAAGTAAATAAGTAAATAAGTAAATAAGTAAATAAGTAAATAAGTAAATAAGTAAATAAGTAAATAAGTAAATAAGTAAATAAGAAAATAAGTAAATAAGCAAATAAGTAAATAAGTAAACAAGGAAATAAGTAAATAAGCAAGTAAGTAAATAAGTAATTAAGTAAATGACCAAATAAGTAAATAAGTAAATAAGTAAATAAGTAAATAAGTAAATAAGTAAATAAGTAAATAAGTAAATAGGTAAATAAGTAAATAAGTAAATAAGTAAATAAGTAAATAGGTAAATAAGTAAATAAGTAAATAAGTAAATAAGTAAATAAGTAAATAAGTAAATAAGTAAATAAGTACATATGTAAATAAGTAAATGAGTAAATAAGTAATTAAGCAAATAAGTAAATAAGTAAATAAGTAAATAAGTAAATAAGCAAATAAGTAAATAAGTAAATAAGTAAATAAGTAAATAAGTAAATAAGTAAATAAGTAAATAAGTAAATAAGCAAATAAGTAAATAAGTAAATAAGTAAATAGGTAAATAAGTAAATAAGTAAATAAGTAAATAAGTAAATAAGTAAATAAGTAAATAAGTAAATAAGTAAATGAGTAAATAAGTAAATAAGTAAATAAGTAAATAAGTAAATATGTAAATAAGTAAATAAGTAAATAAGTAAATAAGTAAATAAGTAAATAAGTAAAGAAGTAAATGAGTAAATAAGTAAATAAGTAAATGAGTAAATGAGTAAATAAGTAAATAAGTAAATAAGTAAATAAGTAAATAAGTAAATAAGTAAATAAGTAAATAAGTAAATAAGTAAATAAGTAAATAAGTAAATAAGTAAATAAGTAAATAAGTAAATAAGTAAATAAGTAAATGAGTAAATAAGTAAATAAGTAAATAAGTAAAGAAGTAAATGAGTAAATAAGTAAATAAGTAAATAAGTAAATAAGTAAATAAGTAAATAAGTAAATAAGCAAATAAGTAAATAAGTAAATAAGTAAATAAGTAAATAAGTAAATAAGTAAATAAGTAAATAAGTAAATAAGTAAATAAGTAAATAGGTAAATAAGCAAATAAGTAAATAAGTAAATAAGTAAACAAGTAAATCAGTAAATAAGTAAATAAGTAAATAAGTAAATAGGTAAATAAGTCAAGAAGTAAATGAGTAAATAAGTAAATAAGTAAACAAGTAAATCAGTAAATAAGTAAATAAGTAAATAAGTAAATAAGTAAATAAGTAAATAGGTAAATAAGTAAAGAAGTAAATGAGTAAATAAGTAAATAAGTAATTAAGCAAATAAGTAAATAAGTACATATGTAAATAATTAATTAAGCAAATAAGTAAATAAGTACATATGTAAATAAGTAAATAAGTAAATAAGTAAATAAGTAAATAAGTAAATAAGTAAATAAGTAAATGAGTAAATAAGTAAATAAGTAAATAAGTAAATAAGTAAATAAGTAAATAAGTAAATAAGTAAATAAGTAAATAAGTAAAGAAGTAAATGAGTAAATAAGTAAATAAGTAAAGAAGTAAATGAGTAAATAAGTAAATAAGTAAATAAGTAAATAAGTAAATAAGTACATATGTAAATAAGTAAATAAGTAAATAAGTAAATAAGTAAATAAGTAAATAAGTAAATAAGTAAATAAGTAAATAAGTAAATAAGTAAATAAGCAAATAAGTAAATAAGTCAATAAGTAAATAAGTAAATAAGTAAATAAGTAAATAAGTAAATAAGTAAATAAGTAAATGAATAAATAAGTAAATAAGTAAATAAGTAAATAAGTAAATAAGTAAATAAGTAAATAAGTAAAGAAGTAAATGAGTAAATAAGTAAATAAGTAAATAAGTAAATAAGTAAATAAGTAAATAAGTAAATAAGTAAATAAGTAAATAAGTAAATAAGTAAATAAGTACATATGTAAATAAGTAAATAAGTAAATAAGTAAATAAGTAAATAAGTAAATAGGTAAATAAGTAAATAAGTAAATAAGTAAATAAGTAAATAAGTAAATAGGTAAATAAGTAAATAAGTAAATAAGTAAATAAGTAAATAAGTAAATAAGTAAATAAGTAAATAAATAAAGAAGTAAATGAGTAAATAAGTAAATAAGTAAATAAGTAAATAAGTAAATAAGTAAATAAGTAAATAAGTACATATGTAAATAAGTAAATGAGTAAATAAGTAATTAAGCAAATAAGTAAATAAGTAAATAAGTAAATAAGTAAATAAGCAAATAAGTAAATAAGTAAATAAGTAAATAAGTAAATAAGCAAATAAGTAAATAAGTAAATAAGTGCATAAGTAAATAAGTAAATAAGTGCATAAGTGCATAAGTAAATAAGTAAATAAGTAAATAAGTAAATAAGTAAATAGGTAAATAAGTAAATAAGTAAATAAGTAAATAAGTAAATAAGTAAATAAGTAAATAAGTAAATAAGTAAATAAGTAAATAAGTAAATGAGTAAATAAGTAAATAAGTAAATAAGTAAATAAGTAAATAAGTAAATAAGTAAATAAGTAAATATGTAAATAAGTAAATAAGTAAATAAGTAAAGAAGTAAATGAGTAAATAAGTAAATAAGTAAATAAGTAAAGAAGTAAATGAGTAAATAAGTAAATAAGTAAATGAGTAAATGAGTAAATAAGTAAATAAGTAAATAAGTAAATAAGTAAATAAGTAAATAAGTAAATAAGTAAATAAGTAAATAAGTAAATAAGTAAATAAGTAAATAAGTAAATAAGTAAATAAGTAAATGAGTAAATAAGTAAATAAGTAAATAAGTAAATAAGTAAATAGGTAAATAAGCAAATAAGTAAATAAGTAAATAAGTAAACAAGTAAATCAGTAAATAAGTAAATAAGTAAATAAGTAAATAGGTAAATAAGTAAAGAAGTAAATGAGTAAATAAGTAAATAAGTAAACAAGTAAATCAGTAAATAAGTAAATAAGTAAATAAGTAAATAAGTAAATAAGTAAATAAGTAAATAGGTAAATAAGTAAAGAAGTAAATGAGTAAATAAGTAAATAAGTAATTAAGCAAATAAGTAAATAAGTACATATGTAAATAATTAATTAAGCAAATAAGTAAATAAGTACATATGTAAATAAGTAAATAAGTAAATAAGTAAATAAGTAAATAAGTAAATAAGTAAATAAGTAAATGAGTAAATAAGTAAATAAGTAAATAAGTAAATAAGTAAATAAGTAAATAAGTAAATAAGTAAATAAGTAAATAAGTAAATAAGTAAATAAGTAAATAAGTAAATAAGTAAATAAGTAAAGAAGTAAATGAGTAAATAAGTAAATAAGTCAATAAGTAAAGAAGTAAATGAGTAAATAAGTAAATAAGTAAATAAGTAAATAAGTAAATAAGTACATATGTAAATAAGTAAATAAGTAAATAAGTAAATAAGTAAATAAGTAAATAAGTAAATAAGTAAATAAGTAAATAAGTAAATAAGTAAATAAGTAAATAAGTAAATAAGTAAATAAGTAAATAAGTAAATAAGTAAATAAGTAAATAGGTAAATAAGTAAAGAAGTAAATGAGTAAATAAGTAAATAAGTAATTAAGCAAATAAGTAAATAAGTACATATGTAAATAATTAATTAAGCAAATAAGTAAATAAGTACATATGTAAATAAGTAAATAAGTAAATAAGTAAATAAGTAAATAAGTAAATAAGTAAATAAGTAAATGAGTAAATAAGTAAATAAGTAAATAAGTAAATAAGTAAATAAGTAAATAAGTAAATAAGTAAATAAGTAAATAAGTAAATAAGTAAATAAGTAAATAAGTAAATAAGTAAATAAGTAAATAAGTAAATGAGTAAATAAGTAAATAAGTAAATAAGTAAAGAAGTAAATGAGTAAATAAGTAAATAAGTAAATAAGTAAATAAGTAAATAAGTAAATAAGTACATATGTAAATAAGTAAATAAGTAAATAAGTAAATAAGTAAATAAGTAAATAAGTAAATAAGTAAATAAGTAAATAAGCAAATAAGTAAATAAGTCAATAAGTAAATAAGTAAATAAGTAAATAAGTAAATAAGTAAATAAGTAAATAAGTAAAGAAGTAAATGAGTAAATAAGTAAATAAGTAAATAAGTAAATAAGTAAATAAGTAAATAAGTAAATAAGTAAATAAGTAAATAAGTAAATAAGTAAATAAGTACATATGTAAATAAGTAAATAAGTAAATAAGTAAATAAGTAAATAAGTAAATAAGCAAATAAGTAAATAAGTAAATAAGTAAATAAGTAAATAAGTAAATAAGTAAATAAGTAAATAAGTAAATAAGTAAATACGCAAATAAGTAAATAAGCAAATAAGTAAATAAGTAAATAAGCATATAAGTAAATAAGTAAATAAGTAAATAGGTAAATAAGCAAATAAGTAAATAAGTAAATAAGTAAACAAGTAAATCAGTAAATAAGTAAATAAGTAAATAAGTAAATAGGTAAATAAGTAAAGAAGTAAATAAGTAAATAAGTAAATAGGTAAACAAGTAAATCAGTAAATAAGTAAATAAGTAAATAAGTAAATAAGTAAATAAGTAAATAGGTAAATAAGTAAAGAAGTAAATGAGTAAATAAGTAAATAAGTAATTAAGTAAATAAGTAAATAAGTAAATAAGTAAATAAGTAAATAAGAAAATAAGTAAATAAGCAAATAAGTAAATAAGTAAATAAGTAAATAAGCAAATAAGTAAATAAGCAAATAAGCAAATAAGTAAATAAGCAAATAAGTAAATGACCAAATAAGTAAATAAGTAAATAAGTAAATAAGTAAATAAGTAAATAAGTAAATAAGTAAATAAGTAAAAAAAGTAAATAAGCAAATAAGTAAATAAGCAAATAAGTAAATAAGTAAATAAGTAAATAGGTAAATAAGTAAATAAGTAAATAAGTAAATAAGTAAATAAGTACATATGTAAATAAGTAATTAAGCAAATAAGTAAATAAGTACATATGTAAATAAGTAAATAAGTAAATAAGTAAATAAGTAAATAAGCAAATAAGTAAATAAGTGCATAAGTAAATAAGCAAATAAGTAAATAAGTGCATAAGTGCATAAGTGCATAAGTAAATAAGTAAATAAGTAAATAAGTAAATAAGTAAATAAGTAAATAAGTAAATAAGTACATATGTAAATATGTAAATAAGTAAATAAGTAAATAAGTATATAAGTAAATAAGCAAATAAGTAAATAAGTAAATAAGTAAATAAGTAAATAAGTAAATAAGTAAATAAGTAAATAAGTAAATAAGTAAATAAGAAAATAAGTAAATAAGCAAATAAGTAAATAAGTAAATAAGTAAATAAGCAAATAAGTAAATAAGCAAATAAGCAAATAAGTAAATAAGCAAATAAGTAAATGACCAAATAAGTAAATAAGTAAATAAGTAAATAAGTAAATAAGTAAATAAGTAAATAAGTAAATAAGTAAATAAGTAAAAAAAGTAAATAAGCAAATAAGTAAATAAGCAAATAAGTAAATAAGTAAATAAGTAAATAGGTAAATAAGTAAATAAGTAAATAAGCAAATAAGTAAATAAGCAAATAAGCAAATAAGTAAATAAGTAAATAAGTAAATAAGCAAATAAGTAAATAAGTAAATAAGTAAATAAGTAAATAAGTAAATAAGTAAATAAGTAAATAAGTAAATACGCAAATAAGTAAATAAGCAAATAAGTAAATAAGTAAATAAGCATATAAGTAAATAAGTAAATAAGCAAATAAGTAAATAAGTAAATAAGTAAATAAGTAAATAAGTAAATAAGTAAATAAGTAAATAAGTAAATACGCAAATAAGTAAATAAGCAAATAAGTAAATAAGTAAATAAGCATATAAGTAAATAAGTAAATAAGTAAATAGGTAAATAAGCAAATAAGTAAATAAGTAAATAAGTAAACAAGTAAATCAGTAAATAAGTAAATAAGTAAATAAGTAAATAGGTAAATAAGTAAAGAAGTAAATGAGTAAATAAGTAAATAGGTAAACAAGTAAATCAGTAAATAAGTAAATAAGTAAATAGGTAAATAAGTAAAGAAGTAAATGAGTAAATAAGTAAATAAGTAATTAAGCAAATAAGTAAATAAGTACATATGTAAATAAGTAATTAAGCAAATAAGTAAATAAGTACATATGTAAATAAGTAAATAAGTAAATAAGTAAATAAGTAAATAAGCAAATAAGTAAATAAGTGCATAAGTAAATAAGCAAATAAGTAAATAAGTGCATAAGTGCATAAGTGCATAAGTAAATAAGTAAATAAGTAAATAAGTAAATAAGTAAATAAGTAAATAAGTAAATAAGTACATATGTAAATATGTAAATAAGTAAATAAGTAAATAAGTATATAAGTAAATAAGCAAATAAGTAAATAAGTAAATAAGTAAATAAGTAAATAAGTAAATAAGTAAATAAGTAAATAAGTAAATAAGTAAATAAGTAAATAAGAAAATAAGTAAATAAGCAAATAAGTAAATAAGTAAACAAGGAAATAAGTAAATAAGCAAGTAAGTAAATAAGTAATTAAGTAAATGACCAAATAAGTAAATAAGTAAATAAGTAAATAAGTAAATAAGTAAATAAGTAAATAAGTAAATAAGTAAATAAATAAAGAAGTAAATGAGTAAATAAGTAAATAAGTAAATAAGTAAATAAGTAAATAAGTAAATAAGTAAATAAGTAAATAAGTAAATAAGTAAATAAGTACATATGTAAATAAGTAAATGAGTAAATAAGTAATTAAGCAAATAAGTAAATAAGTAAATAAGTAAATAAGTAAATAAGCAAATAAGTAAATAAGTAAATAAGTAAATAAGTAAATAAGCAAATAAGTAAATAAGTAAATAAGTGCATAAGTAAATAAGTAAATAAGTGCATAAGTGCATAAGTAAATAAGTAAATAAGTAAATAGGTAAATAAGTAAATAAGTAAATAAGTAAATAAGTAAATAAGTAAATAAGTAAATAAGTAAATAAGTAAATGAGTAAATAAGTAAATAAGTAAATAAGTAAATAAGTAAATAAGTAAATAAGTAAATAAGTAAATATGTAAATAAGTAAATAAGTAAAGAAGTAAATGAGTAAATAAGTAAATAAGTAAATAAGTAAAGAAGTAAATGAGTAAATAAGTAAATAAGTAAATGAGTAAATGAGTAAATAAGTAAATAAGTAAATAAGTAAATAAGTAAATAAGTAAATAAGTAAATAAGTAAATAAGTAAATAAGCAAATAAGTAAATAAGTAAATAAGTAAATAGGTAAATAAGTAAATAAGTAAATAAGTAAATAAGTAAATAAGTAAATAAGTAAATAAGTAAATAAGTAAATAAGTAAATGAGTAAATAAGTAAATAAGTAAATAAGTAAATAAGTAAATAAGTAAATAAGTAAATAAGTAAATATGTAAATAAGTAAATAAGTAAATAAGTAAAGAAGTAAATGAGTAAATAAGTAAATAAGTAAATAAGTAAAGAAGTAAATGAGTAAATAAGTAAATAAGTAAATGAGTAAATGAGTAAATAAGTAAATAAGTAAATAAGTAAATAAGTAAATAAGTAAATAAGTAAATAAGTAAATAAGTAAATAAGCAAATAAGTAAATAAGTAAATAAGTAAATAGGTAAATAAGTAAATAAGTAAATAAGTAAATAAGTAAATAAGTAAATAAGTAAATAAGTAAATAAGTAAATAAGTAAATAAGTAAATAAGTACATATGTAAATAAGTAAATGAGTAAATAAGTAATTAAGCAAATAAGTAAATAAGTAAATAAGTAAATAAGCAAATAAGTAAATAAGTAAATAAGTAAATAGGTAAATAAGCAAATAAGTAAATAAGTAAATAAGTGCATAAGTAAATAAGTAAATAAGTAAATAAGTGCATAAGTGCATAAGTAAATAAGTAAATAAGTAAATAAGTAAATAAGTAAATAAGCAAATAAGTAAATAAGTAAATAAGTAAATAGGTAAATAAGTAAATAAGTAAATAAGTAAATAAGTAAATAAGTAAATAAGTAAATAAGTAAATAAGTAAATAAGTAAATGAGTAAATAAGTAAATAAGTAAATAAGTAAATAAGTAAATAAGTAAATAAGTAAATAAGTAAATATGTAAATAAGTAAATAAGTAAATAAGTAAAGAAGTAAATGAGTAAATAAGTAAATAAGTAAATAAGTAAAGAAGTAAATGAGTAAATAAGTAAATAAGTAAATAAGTAAATAAGTAAATAAGTACATATGTAAATAAGTAAATAAGTAAATAAGTAAATAAGTAAATAAGTAAATAAGTAAATAAGTAAAGAAGTAAATGAGTAAATAAGTAAATAAGTAAATAAGTAAATAAGTAAATAAGTAAATAAGTAAATAAGTAAATAAGTAAATAAGTACATATGTAAATAAGTAAATAAGTAAATAAGTAAATAAGTAAATAAGTAAATAAGTAAATAAGTAAATAAGTAAATAAGCAAATAAGTAAATAAGTAAATAAGTAAATAAGTAAATAAGTAAATAAGTAAATAAGTAAATAAGTAAATAAGTAAATAAGTAAATACGCAAATAAGTAAATAAGCAAATAAGTAAATAAGTAAATAAGCATATAAGTAAATAAGTAAATAAGTAAATAGGTAAATAAGCAAATAAGTAAATAAGTAAATAAGTAAACAAGTAAATCAGTAAATAAGTAAATAAGTAAATAAGTAAATAGGTAAATAAGTAAAGAAGTAAATGAGTAAATAAGTAAATAGGTAAACAAGTAAATCAGTAAATAAGTAAATAAGTAAATAAGTAAATAAGTAAATAGGTAAATAAGTAAAGAAGTAAATGAGTAAATAAGTAAATAAGTAATTAAGCAAATAAGTAAATAAGTACATATGTAAATAAGTAACTAAGCAAATAAGTAAATAAGTACATATGTAAATAAGTAAATAAGTAAATAAGTAAATAAGTACATATGTAAATATGTAAATAAGTAAATAAGTATATAAGTAAATAAGCAAATAAGTAAATAAGTAAATAAGTAAATAAGTAAATAAGTAAATAAGTAAATAAGTAAATAAGTAAATAAGTAAATAAGTAAATAAGTAAATAAGAAAATAAGTAAATAAGTAAATAAGTAAATAAGCAAATAAGTAAATAAGTAAACAAGGAAATAAGTAAATAAGCAAGTAAGTAATTAAGTAAATGACCAAATAAGTAAATAAGTAAATAAGTAAATAAGTAAATAAGTAAATAAGTAAATAAGTAAATAAGTAAATAAGCAAATAAGTAAATAAGCAAATAAGCAAATAAGTAAATAAGCAAATAAGTAAATGACCAAATAAGTAAATAAGTAAATAAGTAAATAAGTAAATAAGTAAATAAGTAAATAAGTAAATAAGTAAATAAGTAAATAAGCAAATAAGTAAATAAGTAAATAAGTAAATAAGTAAATAAGTAAATAAGTAAATAAGTAAATAAGTAAATAAGTAAATAAGTAAATAAGCAAATAAGTAAATAAGCAAATAAGTAAATAAGTAAATAAGTAAATAGGTAAATAAGTAAAGAAGTAAATGAGTAAATAAGTAAATAAGTAAACAAGTAAATCAGTAAATAAGTAAATAAGTAAATAAGTAAATAAGTAAATAGGTAAATAAGTAAAGAAGTAAATGAGTAAATAAGTAAATAAGTAATTAAGCAAATAAGTAAATAAGTACATATGTAAATAATTAATTAAGCAAATAAGTAAATAAGTACATATGTAAATAAGTAAATAAGTAAATAAGTAAATAAGTAAATAAGTAAATGAGTAAATAAGTAAATAAGTAAATAAGTAAATAAGTAAATAAGTAAATAAGTAAATAAGTAAATAAGTAAATAAGTAAATAAGTAAATAAGCAAATAAGTAAATAAGTCAATAAGTAAATAAGTAAATAAGTAAATAAGTAAATAAGTAAATAAGTAAATAAGTAAATAAGTAAATGAATAAATAAGTAAATAAGTAAATAAGTAAATAAGTAAATAAGTAAATAAGTAAATAAGTAAATAAGTAAATAAGTACATATGTAAATAAGTAAATAAGTAAATAAGTAAATAAGTAAATAAGTAAATAAGTAAATAAGTAAATAAGTAAATAAGTAAATAAGCAAATAAGTAAATAAGTAAATAAGTAAATAAGTAAATAAGTAAATAAGTAAATAAGTAAATAAGCAAATAAGTAAATAAGTAAATAAGCATATAAGTAAATAAGTAAATAAGTAAATAGGTAAATAAGCAAATAAGTAAATAAGTAAATAAGTAAACAAGTAAATCAGTAAATAAGTAAATAAGTAAATAAGTAAATAGGTAAATAAGTAAAGAAGTAAATGAGTAAATAAGTAAATAGGTAAACAAGTAAATCAGTAAATAAGTAAATAAGTAAATAAGTAAATAAGTAAATAGGTAAATGAGTAAATAAGTAAATAAGTAATTAAGCAAATAAGTAAATAAGTACATATGTAAATACGTAACTAAGCAAATAAGTAAATAAGTACATATGTAAATAAGTAAATAAGTAAATAAGTAAATAAGTACATATGTAAATATGTAAATAAGTAAATAAGTATATAAGTAAATAAGCAAATAAGTAAATAAGTATATAAGTAAATAAGCAAATAAGTAAATAAGTAAATAAGTAAATAAGTAAATAAGTAAATAAGTAAATAAGTAAATAAGTAAATAAGTAAATAAGTAAATAAGAAAATAAGTAAATAAGTAAATAAGTAAATAAGCAAATAAGTAAATAAGTAAACAAGGAAATAAGTAAATAAGCAAGTAAGTAAATAAGTAATTAAGTAAATGACCAAATAAGTAAATAAGTAAATAAGTAAATAAGTAAATAAGTAACTAAGTAAATAGGTAAATAAGTAAATAAGTAAATAAGTAAATAAGCAAATAAGTAAATAAGTAAATAAGCAAATAAGTAAACAAGGAAATAAGTAAATAAGTAAATAAGCAAATAAGTAAATAAGTAAACAAGGAAATAAGTAAATAAGTAAATAAGTAAATAAGCAAATAAGTAAATAAGTAAACAAGGAAATAAGTAAATAAGTAAATAAGCAAGTAAGTAAATAAGTAAATAAGTAAATGACCAAATAAGTAAATAACTAAATAAGTAAATAAGTAAATAAGTAAATAAGTAAATAAGTAAATAAGTAAACAAGGAAATAAGTAAATAAGTAAATAAGCAAGTAAGTAAATAAGTAAATAAGTAAATGACCAAATAAGTAAATAAGTAAATAAGCAAATAAGTAAATAAGTAAATAAGTAAATAAGCAAATAAGTAAACAAGGAAATAAGCAAATAAGTAAATAAGTAAATAAGTAAATAAGTAAATAAGTAAATAAGTAAATAAGTAAATAAGTAAATAAGTAAATAAGCAAATAAGTAAATAAGCAAATAGGTAAATAAGTAAATAAGTAAATAGGTAAATAAGTAAATAAGTAAATAAGCAAATAAGTAAATAAGCAAATAAGCAAATAAGTAAATAAGCAAATAAGTAAATGAACAAATAATAAATAAGTAAATAAGTAAATAAGTAAATAAGTAAATAAGCAAATAAGTAAATAAGTAAATAAGCAAATAAGCAAATAAGTAAATAAGCAAATAAGTAAATAAGTAAATAAGTAAATGACCAAATAAGTAAATAAGTAAATAAGCAAATAAGTAAATGACCAAATAAGTAAATAAGTAAATAAGTAAATAAGTAAATAAGTAAATAAGTAAATAAGTAAATAAGTAAATAAGTAAATAAGCAAATAAGTAAATAAGCAAATAAGTAAATAAGTAAATAAGTAAATAGGTAAATAAGTAAAGAAGTAAATGAGTAAATAAGTAAATAAGTAAACAAGTAAATCAGTAAATAAGTAAATAAGTAAATAAGTAAATAAGTAAATAGGTAAATAAGTAAAGAAGTAAATGAGTAAATAAGTAAATAAGTAATTAAGCAAATAAGTAAATAAGTACATATGTAAATAATTAATTAAGCAAATAAGTAAATAAGTACATATGTAAATAAGTAAATAAGTAAATAAGTAAATAAGTAAATAAGTAAATGAGTAAATAAGTAAATAAGTAAATAAGTAAATAAGTAAATAAGTAAATAAGTAAATAAGTAAATAAGTAAATAAGTAAATAAGCAAATAAGTAAATAAGTCAATAAGTAAATAAGTAAATAAGTAAATAAGTAAATAAGTAAATAAGTAAATAAGTAAATAAGTAAATGAATAAATAAGTAAATAAGTAAATAAGTAAATAAGTAAATAAGTAAATAAGTAAATAAGTAAATAAGTAAATAAGTAAATAAGTACATATGTAAATAAGTAAATAAGTAAATAAGTAAATAAGTAAATAAGTAAATAAGTAAATAAGTAAATAAGTAAATAAGTAAATAAGCAAATAAGTAAATAAGTAAATAAGTAAATAAGTAAATAAGTAAATAAGTAAATAAGTAAATAAGCAAATAAGTAAATAAGTAAATAAGCATATAAGTAAATAAGTAAATAAGTAAATAGGTAAATAAGCAAATAAGTAAATAAGTAAATAAGTAAACAAGTAAATCAGTAAATAAGTAAATAAGTAAATAAGTAAATAGGTAAATAAGTAAAGAAGTAAATGAGTAAATAAGTAAATAGGTAAACAAGTAAATCAGTAAATAAGTAAATAAGTAAATAAGTAAATAAGTAAATAGGTAGATGAGTAAATAAGTAAATAAGTAATTAAGCAAATAAGTAAATAAGTACATATGTAAATACGTAACTAAGCAAATAAGTAAATAAGTACATATGTAAATAAGTAAATAAGTAAATAAGTAAATAAGTACATATGTAAATATGTAAATAAGTAAATAAGTATATAAGTAAATAAGCAAATAAGTAAATAAGTAAATAAGTAAATAAGTAAATAAGTAAATAAGTAAATAAGTAAATAAGTAAATAAGTAAATAAGTAAATAAGAAAATAAGTAAATAAGTAAATAAGTAAATAAGCAAATAAGTAAATAAGTAAACAAGGAAATAAGTAAATAAGCAAGTAAGTAAATAAGTAATTAAGTAAATGACCAAATAAGTAAATAAGTAAATAAGTAAATAAGTAAATAAGTAACTAAGTAAATAGGTAAATAAGTAAATAAGTAAATAAGTAAATAAGCAAATAAGTAAATAAGTAAATAAGCAAATAAGTAAACAAGGAAATAAGTAAATAAGTAAATAAGCAAATAAGTAAATAAGTAAACAAGGAAATAAGTAAATAAGTAAATAAGTAAATAAGCAAATAAGTAAATAAGTAAACAAGGAAATAAGTAAATAAGTAAATAAGCAAGTAAGTAAATAAGTAAATAAGTAAATGACCAAATAAGTAAATAACTAAATAAGTAAATAAGTAAATAAGTAAATAAGTAAATAAGTAAATAAGTAAACAAGGAAATAAGTAAATAAGTAAATAAGCAAGTAAGTAAATAAGTAAATAAGTAAATGACCAAATAAGTAAATAAGTAAATAAGCAAATAAGTAAATAAGTAAATAAGTAAATAAGCAAATAAGTAAACAAGGAAATAAGCAAATAAGTAAATAAGTAAATAAGTAAATAAGTAAATAAGTAAATAAGTAAATAAGTAAATAAGTAAATAAGTAAATAAGCAAATAAGTAAATAAGCAAATAGGTAAATAAGTAAATAAGTAAATAGGTAAATAAGTAAATAAGTAAATAAGCAAATAAGTAAATAAGCAAATAAGCAAATAAGTAAATAAGCAAATAAGTAAATGAACAAATAATAAATAAGTAAATAAGTAAATAAGTAAATAAGTAAATAAGTAAATAAGTAAATAAGTAAATAAGCAAATAAGCAAATAAGTAAATAAGCAAATAAGTAAATAAGTAAATAAGTAAATGACCAAATAAGTAAATAAGTAAATAAGCAAATAAGTAAATGACCAAATAAGTAAATAAGTAAATAAGTAAATAAGTAAATAAGTAAATAAGTAAATAAGTAAATAAGTAAATAAGTAAATAAGCAAATAAGTAAATAAGCAAATAAGTAAATAAGTAAATAAGTAAATAGGTAAATAAGTAAAGAAGTAAATGAGTAAATAAGTAAATAAGTAAACAAGTAAATCAGTAAATAAGTAAATAAGTAAATAAGTAAATAAGTAAATAGGTAAATAAGTAAAGAAGTAAATGAGTAAATAAGTAAATAAGTAATTAAGCAAATAAGTAAATAAGTACATATGTAAATAATTAATTAAGCAAATAAGTAAATAAGTACATATGTAAATAAGTAAATAAGTAAATAAGTAAATAAGTAAATAAGTAAATGAGTAAATAAGTAAATAAGTAAATAAGTAAATAAGTAAATAAGTAAATAAGTAAATAAGTAAATAAGTAAATAAGTAAATAAGCAAATAAGTAAATAAGTCAATAAGTAAATAAGTAAATAAGTAAATAAGTAAATAAGTAAATAAGTAAATAAGTAAATAAGTAAATGAATAAATAAGTAAATAAGTAAATAAGTAAATAAGTAAATAAGTAAATAAGTAAATAAGTAAATAAGTAAATAAGTAAATAAGTACATATGTAAATAAGTAAATAAGTAAATAAGTAAATAAGTAAATAAGTAAATAAGTAAATAAGTAAATAAGTAAATAAGTAAATAAGCAAATAAGTAAATAAGTAAATAAGTAAATAAGTAAATAAGTAAATAAGTAAATAAGTAAATAAGCAAATAAGTAAATAAGTAAATAAGCATATAAGTAAATAAGTAAATAAGTAAATAGGTAAATAAGCAAATAAGTAAATAAGTAAATAAGTAAACAAGTAAATCAGTAAATAAGTAAATAAGTAAATAAGTAAATAGGTAAATAAGTAAAGAAGTAAATGAGTAAATAAGTAAATAGGTAAACAAGTAAATCAGTAAATAAGTAAATAAGTAAATAAGTAAATAAGTAAATAGGTAAATGAGTAAATAAGTAAATAAGTAATTAAGCAAATAAGTAAATAAGTACATATGTAAATACGTAACTAAGCAAATAAGTAAATAAGTACATATGTAAATAAGTAAATAAGTAAATAAGTAAATAAGTACATATGTAAATATGTAAATAAGTAAATAAGTATATAAGTAAATAAGCAAATAAGTAAATAAGTAAATAAGTAAATAAGTAAATAAGTAAATAAGTAAATAAGTAAATAAGTAAATAAGTAAATAAGTAAATAAGAAAATAAGTAAATAAGTAAATAAGTAAATAAGCAAATAAGTAAATAAGTAAACAAGGAAATAAGTAAATAAGCAAGTAAGTAAATAAGTAATTAAGTAAATGACCAAATAAGTAAATAAGTAAATAAGTAAATAAGTAAATAAGTAAATAAGTAAATAAGTAAATAAGTAAATAAGTAAATAAGCAAATAAGTAAATAAGCAAATAAGTAAATAAGTAAATAAGTAAATAAGTAAATAAGTAACTAAGTAAATAGGTAAATAAGTAAATAAGTAAATAAGTAAATAAGCAAATAAGTAAATAAGTAAATAAGCAAATAAGTAAACAAGGAAATAAGTAAATAAGTAAATAAGCAAATAAGTAAATAAGTAAACAAGGAAATAAGTAAATAAGTAAATAAGTAAATAAGCAAATAAGTAAATAAGTAAACAAGGAAATAAGTAAATAAGTAAATAAGCAAGTAAGTAAATAAGTAAATAAGTAAATGACCAAATAAGTAAATAAGTAAATAAGTAAATAAGTAAATAAGTAAATAAGTAAATAAGTAAATAAGTAAACAAGGAAATAAGTAAATAAGTAAATAAGCAAGTAAGTAAATAAGTAAATAAGTAAATGACCAAATAAGTAAATAAGTAAATAAGCAAATAAGTAAATAAGTAAATAAGTAAATAAGCAAATAAGTAAACAAGGAAATAAGCAAATAAGTAAATAAGTAAATAAGTAAATAAGTAAATAAGTAAATAAGTAAATAAGTAAATAAGTAAATAAGTAAATAAGTAAATAAGCAAATAAGTAAATAAGCAAATAGGTAAATAAGTAAATAAGTAAATAGGTAAATAAGTAAATAAGTAAATAAGCAAATAAGTAAATAAGCAAATAAGCAAATAAGTAAATAAGCAAATAAGTAAATGAACAAATAATAAATAAGTAAATAAGTAAATAAGTAAATAAGTAAATAAGTAAATAAGTAAATAAGTAAATAAGCAAATAAGCAAATAAGTAAATAAGCAAATAAGTAAATAAGTAAATAAGTAAATGACCAAATAAGTAAATAAGTAAATAAGCAAATAAGTAAATGACCAAATAAGTAAATAAGTAAATAAGTAAATAAGTAAATAAGTAAATAAGTAAATAGGTAAATAAGTAAAGAAGTAAATGAGTAAATAAGTAAATAAGTAATTAAGCAAATAAGTAAATAAGTACATATGTAAATAAGTAATTAAGCAAATAAGTAAATAAGTACATATGTAAATAAGTAAATAAGTAAATAAGTAAATAAGTAAATAAGCAAATAAGTAAATAAGTGCATAAGTAAATAAGTAAATAAGTAAATAAGTAAATGAGTAATTAAGCAAATAAGTAAATAAGTACATATGTAAATAAGTAAATAAGTAAATAAGTAAATAAGTAAATAAGCAAATAAGTAAATAAGTGCATAAGTAAATAAGTAAATAAGTAAATAAGTAAATGAGTAAATAAGTAAATAAGTAAATAAGTAAATAAGTAAAGAAGTAAATGAGTAAATAAGCAAATAAGTAAATAAGTAAATAAGTAAATAAGTAAATAAGTAAATAAGTAAATAAGTAAATAAGTAAATAAGTAAATAAGTAAATAAGTAAATAAGTAAATAAGTAAATAAATAAAGAAGTAAATGAGTAAATAAGTAAATAAGTAAATAAGTAAATAAGTAAATAAGTAAATAAGTAAATAAGTAAATAAGTAAATAAGTAAATAAGTAAATAAGTAAATAAGTACATATGTAAATAAGTAAATGAGTAAATAAGTAATTAAGCAAATAAGTAAATAAGTAAATAAGTAAATAAGCAAATAAGTAAATAAGTAAATAAGTAAATAGGTAAATAAGCAAATAAGTAAATAAGTAAATAAGTGCATAAGTAAATAAGTAAATAAGTAAATAAGTGCATAAGTGCATAAGTAAATAAGTAAATAAGTAAATAAGTAAATAAGTAAATAAGTAAATAAGCAAATAAGTAAATAAGTAAATAAGTAAATAGGTAAATAAGTAAATAAGTAAATAAGTAAATAAGTAAATAAGTAAATAAGTAAATAAGTAAATAAGTAAATAAGTAAATAAGTAAATAAGTAAATGAGTAAATAAGTAAATAAGTAAATAAGTAAATAAGTAAATAAGTAAATAAGTAAATAAGTAAATATGTAAATAAGTAAATAAGTAAATAAGTAAAGAAGTAAATGAGTAAATAAGTAAATAAGTAAATAAGTAAAGAAGTAAATGAGTAAATAAGTAAATAAGTAAATAAGTAAATAAGTAAATAAGTAAATAAGTACATATGTAAATAAGTAAATAAGTAAATAAGTAAATAAGTAAATAAGTAAATAAGTAAATAAGTAAAGAAGTAAATGAGTAAATAAGTAAATAAGTAAATAAGTAAATAAGTAAATAAGTAAATAAGTAAATAAGTAAATAAGTAAATAAGTAAATAAGTAAATAAGTAAATACGCAAATAAGTAAATAAGCAAATAAGTAAATAAGTAAATAAGCATATAAGTAAATAAGTAAATAAGTAAATAGGTAAATAAGCAAATAAGTAAATAAGTAAATAAGTAAACAAGTAAATCAGTAAATAAGTAAATAAGTAAATAAGTAAATAGGTAAATAAGTAAAGAAGTAAATGAGTAAATAAGTAAATAGGTAAACAAGTAAATCAGTAAATAAGTAAATAAGTAAATAAGTAAATAAGTAAATAGGTAAATAAGTAAAGAAGTAAATGAGTAAATAAGTAAATAAGTAATTAAGCAAATAAGTAAATAAGTACATATGTAAATAAGTAACTAAGCAAATAAGTAAATAAGTACATATGTAAATAAGTAAATAAGTAAATAAGTAAATAAGTAAATAAGTAAATAAGTAAATAAGTAAATAAGTAAATAAGTAAATAAGAAAATAAGTAAATAAGTAAATAAGTAAATAAGCAAATAAGTAAATAAGTAAACAAGGAAATAAGTAAATAAGCAAGTAAGTAATTAAGTAAATGACCAAATAAGTAAATAAGTAAATAAGTAAATAAGTAAATAAGTAAATAAGTAAATAAGTAAATAAGTAAATAAGCAAATAAGTAAATAAGCAAATAAGCAAATAAGTAAATAAGCAAATAAGTAAATGACCAAATAAGTAAATAAGTAAATAAGTAAATAAGTAAATAAGTAAATAAGTAAATAAGTAAATAAGTAAATAAGTAAATAAGCAAATAAGTAAATAAGTAAATAAGTAAATAAGTAAATAAGTAAATAAGTAAATAAGTAAATAAGTAAATAAGTAAATAAGCAAATAAGTAAATAAGCAAATAAGTAAATAAGTAAATAAGTAAATAGGTAAATAAGTAAAGAAGTAAATGAGTAAATAAGTAAATAAGTAAACAAGTAAATCAGTAAATAAGTAAATAAGTAAATAAGTAAATAAGTAAATAGGTAAATAAGTAAAGAAGTAAATGAGTAAATAAGTAAATAAGTAATTAAGCAAATAAGTAAATAAGTACATATGTAAATAATTAATTAAGCAAATAAGTAAATAAGTACATATGTAAATAAGTAAATAAGTAAATAAGTAAATAAGTAAATAAGTAAATGAGTAAATAAGTAAATAAGTAAATAAGTAAATAAGTAAATAAGTAAATAAGTAAATAAGTAAATAAGTAAATAAGCAAATAAGTAAATAAGTCAATAAGTAAATAAGTAAATAAGTAAATAAGTAAATAAGTAAATAAGTAAATAAGTAAATAAGTAAATGAATAAATAAGTAAATAAGTAAATAAGTAAATAAGTAAATAAGTAAATAAGTAAATAAGTAAATAAGTAAATAAGTACATATGTAAATAAGTAAATAAGTAAATAAGTAAATAAGTAAATAAGTAAATAAGTAAATAAGTAAATAAGTAAATAAGTAAATAAGCAAATAAGTAAATAAGTAAATAAGTAAATAAGTAAATAAGTAAATAAGTAAATAAGTAAATAAGCAAATAAGTAAATAAGTAAATAAGCATATAAGTAAATAAGTAAATAAGTAAATAGGTAAATAAGCAAATAAGTAAATAAGTAAATAAGTAAACAAGTAAATCAGTAAATAAGTAAATAAGTAAATAAGTAAATAGGTAAATAAGTAAAGAAGTAAATGAGTAAATAAGTAAATAGGTAAACAAGTAAATCAGTAAATAAGTAAATAAGTAAATAAGTAAATAAGTAAATAGGTAAATGAGTAAATAAGTAAATAAGTAATTAAGCAAATAAGTAAATAAGTACATATGTAAATACGTAACTAAGCAAATAAGTAAATAAGTACATATGTAAATAAGTAAATAAGTAAATAAGTAAATAAGTACATATGTAAATATGTAAATAAGTAAATAAGTATATAAGTAAATAAGCAAATAAGTAAATAAGTAAATAAGTAAATAAGTAAATAAGTAAATAAGTAAATAAGTAAATAAGTAAATAAGTAAATAAGTAAATAAGTAAATAAGAAAATAAGTAAATAAGTAAATAAGTAAATAAGCAAATAAGTAAATAAGTAAACAAGGAAATAAGTAAATAAGCAAGTAAGTAAATAAGTAATTAAGTAAATGACCAAATAAGTAAATAAGTAAATAAGTAAATAAGTAAATAAGTAAATAAGTAAATAAGTAAATAAGTAAATAAGTAAATAAGCAAATAAGTAAATAAGCAAATAAGTAAATAAGTAAATAAGTAAATAAGTAAATAAGTAACTAAGTAAATAGGTAAATAAGTAAATAAGTAAATAAGTAAATAAGCAAATAAGTAAATAAGTAAATAAGCAAATAAGTAAACAAGGAAATAAGTAAATAAGTAAATAAGCAAATAAGTAAATAAGTAAACAAGGAAATAAGTAAATAAGTAAATAAGTAAATAAGCAAATAAGTAAATAAGTAAACAAGGAAATAAGTAAATAAGTAAATAAGCAAGTAAGTAAATAAGTAAATAAGTAAATGACCAAATAAGTAAATAACTAAATAAGTAAATAAGTAAATAAGTAAATAAGTAAATAAGTAAATAAGTAAACAAGGAAATAAGTAAATAAGTAAATAAGCAAGTAAGTAAATAAGTAAATAAGTAAATGACCAAATAAGTAAATAAGTAAATAAGCAAATAAGTAAATAAGTAAATAAGTAAATAAGCAAATAAGTAAACAAGGAAATAAGCAAATAAGTAAATAAGTAAATAAGTAAATAAGTAAATAAGTAAATAAGTAAATAAGTAAATAAGCAAATAAGTAAATAAGCAAATAGGTAAATAAGTAAATAAGTAAATAGGTAAATAAGTAAATAAGTAAATAAGCAAATAAGTAAATAAGCAAATAAGCAAATAAGTAAATAAGCAAATAAGTAAATGAACAAATAATAAATAAGTAAATAAGTAAATAAGTAAATAAGTAAATAAGTAAATAAGTAAATAAGTAAATAAGCAAATAAGCAAATAAGTAAATAAGCAAATAAGTAAATAAGTAAATAAGTAAATGACCAAATAAGTAAATAAGTAAATAAGCAAATAAGTAAATAAGTAAATAAGTAAATAAGTAAATAAGTAAATAAGTAAATAAGTAACTAAGTAAATAGGTAAATAAGTAAATAAGTAAATAAGTAAATAAGCAAATAAGTAAATAAGTAAATAAGCAAATAAGTAAACAAGGAAATAAGTAAATAAGCAAATAAGTAAACAAGGAAATAAGTAAATAAGTAAATAAGCAAGTAAGTAAATAAGTAAATAAGTAAATGACCAAATAAGTAAATAAGTAAATAAGTAAATAAGTAAATAAGTAAATAAGTAAATAAGTAAACAAGGAAATAAGTAAATAAGTAAATAAGCAAGTAAGTAAATAAGTAAATAAGTAAATGACCAAATAAGTAAATAAGTAAATAAGCAAGTAAGTAAATAAGTAAATAAGTAAATGACCAAATAAGTAAATAAGTAAATAAGTAAATAAGTAAATAAGTAAATAAGTAAATAAGTAAATAAGTAAATAAGTAAATAAGTAAATAAGTAAATAAGTAAATAAGTAAATAAGTAAATAAGTAAATAAGTAAATAAGTAAATAAGTAAATAAGTAAATAAGTACATATGTAAATAAGTAAATAAGTAAATAAGTAAATAAGTAAATAAGTAAATAAGCATATAAGTAAATAAGTAAATAAGTAAATAGGTAAATAAGCAAATAAGTAAATAAGTAAATAAGTAAACAAGTAAATCAGTAAATAAGTAAATAAGTAAATAAGTAAATAGGTAAATAAGTAAAGAAGTAAATGAGTAAATAAGTAAATAGGTAAACAAGTAAATCAGTAAATAAGTAAAGAAGTAAATGAGTAAATAAGTAAATAGGTAAACAAGTAAATCAGTAAATAAGTAAATAAGTAAATAAGTAAATAAGTAAATAGGTAAATAAGTAAAGAAGTAAATGAGTAAATAAGTAAATAAGTAATTAAGCAAATAAGTAAATAAGTACATATGTAAATAAGTAATTAAGCAAATAAGTAAATAAGTACATATGTAAATAAGTAAATAAGTAAATAAGTAAATAAGCAAATAAGTTAATAAGTGCATAAGTAAATAAGCAAATAAGTAAATAAGTAAATAAGTAAATAAGTATATAAGTAAATAAGTAAATAAGTAAATAAGCAAATAAGCAAATAAGTAAATTAGCAAATAAGTAAATGACCAAATAAGTAAATAAGTAAATAAGTAAATAAGTAAATAAGAAAATAAGTAAATAAGTAAATAAGTAAATAAGCAAATAAGTAAATAAGTAAACAAGGAAATAAGTAAATAAGCAAGTAAGTAAATAAGTAATTAAGTAAATGACCAAATAAGTAAATAAGTAAATAAGTAAATAAGTAAATAAGTAAATAAGTAAATAAGTAAATAAGCAAATAAGTAAATAAGCAAATAAGCAAATAAGTAAATAAGCAAATAAGTAAATGACCAAATAAGTAAATAAGTAAATAAGTAAATAAGTAAATAAGTAAATAAGTAAATAAGTAAATAAGTAAATAAGTAAATAAGTAAATAAGTAAATAAGTAAATAAGCAAATAAGTAAATAAGCAAATAAGTAAATAAGTAAATGACCAAATAAGTAAATAAGTAAATAAGCAAATAAGTAAATGACCAAATAAGTAAATAAGTAACTAAGTAAATAAGTAAATAAGTAAATAAGCAAATAAGTAAATAAGCAAATAAGCAAATAAGTAAATAAGCAAATAAGTAAATGACCAAATAATAAATAAGTAAATAAGTAAATATGTAAATAAGTAAATAAGTAAATAAGCAAATAAGTAAATAAGTAAATAAGTAAATAAGCAAATAAGTAAATAAGCAAATAAGCAAATAAGTAAATAAGCAAATAAGTAAATGACCAAATAAGTAAATAAGTAAATAAGTAAATGACCAAATAAGTAAATAACTAAATAAGTAAATAAGTAAATAAGCAAATAAGTAAATAAGTAAATAAGTAAATAAGTAAATAAGTAAATAAGTAAATAAGCAAATAAGTAAATAAGCAAATAAGTAAATAAGTAAATAAGTAAATAAGTAAATAAGTAAATAACTAAATAAGTAAATAAGTAAATAAGCAAATAAGTAAATAAGTAAATAAGTAAATAAGTAAATAAGTAAATAAGTAAATAAGCAAATAAGTAAATAAGCAAATAAGTAAATAAGTAAATAAGTAAATAAGTAAATAAGTAAATAAGTAAATAAGTAATTAAGCAAATAAGTAAATAAGCAAATAAGTAAATAAGCAAATAAATAAATAAGTAAATAAGTAAATAAGTACATATGTAAATAAGTAAATAAGTAAATAAGTAAATGATCAAATAAGTAAATAACTAAATAAGTAAATAAGTAAATAAGTAAAGAAGTAAATAAGTAAATAAGTAAACAAGGAAATAAGTAAATAAGCAAGTAAGTAAATAAGTAAATAAGTAAATGACCAAATAAGTAAATAACTAAATAAGTAAATAAGTAAATAAGCAAATAAGTAAATAAGCAAATAAGTAAATAAGTAAATAAGTAAATAAGCAAATAAGTAAACAAGGAAATAAGCAAATAAGTAAATAAGTAAATAAGTAAATAAGTAAATAGGTAAATAGGTAAATAAGTAAATAAGTAAATAAGTAAATAAGTAAATAAGCAAATAAGTAAATAAGTGCATAAGTAAATAAGCAAATAAGTAAATAAGTGCATAAGTGCGTAAGTGCATAAGTAAATAAGTAAATAAGTACATATGTAAATATGTAAATAAGTAAATAAGTAAATAAGTAAATAAGTATATAAGTAAATAAGTAAATAAGTAAATGACCAAATAAGTAAATAAGTAAATAAGCAAATAAGTAAATGACCAAATAAGCAAATAAGTAAATAAGCAAATAAGCAAATAAGTAAATAAGCAAATAAGTAAATGACCAAATAATAAATAAGTAAATAAGTAAATATGTAAATAAGTAAATAAGTAAATAAGCAAATAAGTAAATAAGTAAATAAGCAAATAAGTAAATAAGCAAATAAGCAAATAAGTAAATAAGCAAATAAGTAAATGACCAAATAAGTAAATAAGTAAATAAGTAAATGACCAAATAAGTAAATAACTAAATAAGTAAATAAGTAAATAAGCAAATAAGTAAATAAGTAAATAAGTAAATAAGTAAATAAGTAAATAAGTAAATAAGCAAATAAGTAAATAAGCAAATAAGTAAATAAGTAAATAAGTAAATAAGTAAATAAGTAAATAAGTAAATAAGTAATTAAGCAAATAAGTAAATAAGCAAATAAGTAAATAAGCAAATAAATAAATAAGTAAATAAGTAAATAAGTACATATGTAAATAAGTAAATAAGTAAATAAGTAAATGATCAAATAAGTAAATAACTAAATAAGTAAATAAGTAAATAAGTAAATAAGTAAATAAGTAAATAAGTAAACAAGGAAATAAGTAAATAAGTAAATAAGCAAGTAAGTAAATAAGTAAATAAGTAAATGACCAAATAAGTAAATAACTAAATAAGTAAATAAGTAAATAAGCAAATAAGTAAATAAGTAAATAAGTAAATAAGTAAATAAGCAAATAAGTAAATAAGTAAATAAGTAAATAAGTAAATAAGCAAATAAGTAAATAAGTAAATAAGTAAATAAGCAAATAAGTAAACAAGGAAATAAGCAAATAAGTAAATAAGTAAATAAGTAAATAAGTAAATAGGTAAATAGGTAAATAAGTAAATAAGTAAATAAGTAAATAAGTAAATAAGCAAATAAGTAAATAAGTGCATAAGTAAATAAGCAAATAAGTGCGTAAGTGCATAAGTAAATAAGTAAATAAGTACATATGTAAATATGTAAATAAGTAAATAAGTAAATAAGTAAATAAGTATATAAGTAAATAAGTAAATAAGTAAATAAGCAAATAAGCAAATAAGTAAATAAGCAAATAAGTAAATGACCAAATAAGTAAATAAGTAAATAAGTAAATAAGTAAATAAGTAAATAAGCAAATAAGTAAATAAGCAAATAAGCAAATAAGTAAATAAGCAAATAAGTAAATAAGTAAATAAGTAAATAAGTAAATAAGTAAATAAGTAAATAAGTAAATAAGTAAATAAGCAAATAAGTAAATAAGCAAATAAGTAAATAAGCAAATAAATAAATAAGTAAATAAGTAAATAAGTACATATGTAAATAAGTAAATAAGTAAATAAGTAAATGATCAAATAAGTAAATAACTAAATAAGTAAATAAGTAATTAAGTAAATGACCAAATAAGTAAATAAGTAAATAAGTAAATAAGTAAATAAGTAAATAAGTAAATAAGTAAATAAGCAAATAAGTAAATAAGCAAATAAGCAAATAAGTAAATAAGCAAATAAGTAAATGACCAAATAAGTAAATAAGTAAATAAGTAAATAAGTAAATAAGTAAATAAGCAAATAAGTAAATAAGCAAATAAGCAAATAAGTAAATAAGCAAATAAGTAAATAAGTAAATAAGTAAATGACCAAATAAGTAAATAAGTAAATAAGTAAATAAGCAAATAAGTAAATAAGTAAACAAGGAAATAAGTAAATAAGTAAATAAGCAAATAAGCAAATAAGTAAATAAGTAAATAAGTAAATGACCAAATAAGTAAATAAGTAAATAAGTAAATAAGCAAATAAGTAAATAAGTAAACAAGGAAATAAGTAAATAAGTAAATAAGCAAGTAAGTAAATAAGTAAATAACTAAATAAGTAAATAAGTAAATAAGTAAATAAGTAAATAAGTAAACAAGGAAATAAGTAAATAAGTAAATAAGCAAGTAAGTAAATAAGTAAATAAGTAAATGACCAAATAAGTAAATAACTAAATAAGTAAATAAGTAAATAAGCAAATAAGTAAATAAGTAAATAAGTAAATGACCAAATAAGTAAATAAGTAAATAAGCAAATAAGTAAATGACCAAATAAGTAAATAAGTAAATAAGTAAATAAGTAAATAAGTAACTAAGTAAATAGGTAAATAAGTAAATAAGTAAATAAGCAAATAAGTAAATAAGTAAATAAGCAAATAAGTAAACAAGGAAATAAGTAAATAAGCAAATAAGTAAACAAGGAAATAAGTAAATAAGTAAATAAGCAAGTAAGTAAATAAGTAAATAAGTAAATAAGTAAACAAGGAAATAAGTAAATAAGTAAATAAGTAAATAAGCAAGTAAGTAAATAAGTAAATAAGTAAATGACCAAATAAGTAAATAAGTAAATAAGTAAATAAGTAAATAAGTAAATAAGTAAATAAGTAAATAAGTAAATAAGTAAATAAGCAAATAAGTAAATAAGTAAATAAGTAAATAAGTAAATAAGTAAATAAGTAAATAAGTAAATACGCAAATAAGTAAATAAGTAAATAAGCATATAAGTAAATAAGTAAATAAGTAAATAGGTAAATAAGCAAATAAGTAAATAAGTAAATAAGTAAATAAGTAAATAAGTAAATAAGCAAATAAGTAAATAAGTAAATAAGTAAATAAGTAAATAAGTAAATAAGTAAATAAGTAAATAAGTAAATACGCAAATAAGTAAATAAGCAAATAAGTAAATAGGTAAATAAGCAAATAAGTAAATACGTAAATAAGTAAACAAGTAAATCAGTAAATAAGTAAATAAGTAAATAAGTAAATAGGTAAATAAGTAAAGAAGTAAATGAGTAAATAAGTAAATAGGTAAACAAGTAAATCAGTAAATAAGTAAATAAGTAAATAAGTAAATAAGTAAATAGGTAAATAAGTAAAGAAGTAAATAAGTAAATAAGCAAATAAGTAAATAAGTAAATAAGTAAATAAGTAAATAAGCAAATAAGTAAATAAGCAAATAAGCAAATAAGTAAATAAGCAAATAAGTAAATGACCAAATAATAAATAAGTAAATAAGTAAATATGTAAATAAGTAAATAAGTAAATAAGCAAATAAGTAAATAAGTAAATAAGTAAATAAGCAAATAAGTAAATAAGCAAATAAGCAAATAAGTAAATAAGCAAATAAGTAAATGACCAAATAAGTAAATAAGTAAATAAGTAAATGACCAAATAAGTAAATAACTAAATAAGTAAATAAGTAAATAAGCAAATAAGTAAATAAGTAAATAAGTAAATAAGTAAATAAGTAAATAAGTAAATAAGCAAATAAGTAAATAAGCAAATAAGTAAATAAGTAAATAAGTAAATAAGTAAATAAGTAAATAACTAAATAAGTAAATAAGTAAATAAGCAAATAAGTAAATAAGTAAATAAGTAAATAAGTAAATAAGTAAATAAGTAAATAAGCAAATAAGTAAATAAGCAAATAAGTAAATAAGTAAATAAGTAAATAAGTAAATAAGTAAATAAGTAAATAAGTAATTAAGCAAATAAGTAAATAAGCAAATAAGTAAATAAGCAAATAAATAAATAAGTAAATAAGTAAATAAGTACATATGTAAATAAGTAAATAAGTAAATAAGTAAATGATCAAATAAGTAAATAACTAAATAAGTAAATAAGTAAATAAGTAAAGAAGTAAATAAGTAAATAAGTAAACAAGGAAATAAGTAAATAAGCAAGTAAGTAAATAAGTAAATAAGTAAATGACCAAATAAGTAAATAACTAAATAAGTAAATAAGTAAATAAGCAAATAAGTAAATAAGCAAATAAGTAAATAAGTAAATAAGTAAATAAGCAAATAAGTAAACAAGGAAATAAGCAAATAAGTAAATAAGTAAATAAGTAAATAAGTAAATAGGTAAATAGGTAAATAAGTAAATAAGTAAATAAGTAAATAAGTAAATAAGCAAATAAGTAAATAAGTGCATAAGTAAATAAGCAAATAAGTAAATAAGTGCATAAGTGCGTAAGTGCATAAGTAAATAAGTAAATAAGTACATATGTAAATATGTAAATAAGTAAATAAGTAAATAAGTAAATAAGTATATAAGTAAATAAGTAAATAAGTAAATGACCAAATAAGTAAATAAGTAAATAAGCAAATAAGTAAATGACCAAATAAGCAAATAAGTAAATAAGCAAATAAGCAAATAAGTAAATAAGCAAATAAGTAAATGACCAAATAATAAATAAGTAAATAAGTAAATATGTAAATAAGTAAATAAGTAAATAAGCAAATAAGTAAATAAGTAAATAAGCAAATAAGTAAATAAGCAAATAAGCAAATAAGTAAATAAGCAAATAAGTAAATGACCAAATAAGTAAATAAGTAAATAAGTAAATGACCAAATAAGTAAATAACTAAATAAGTAAATAAGTAAATAAGCAAATAAGTAAATAAGTAAATAAGTAAATAAGTAAATAAGTAAATAAGTAAATAAGCAAATAAGTAAATAAGCAAATAAGTAAATAAGTAAATAAGTAAATAAGTAAATAAGTAAATAAGTAAATAAGTAATTAAGCAAATAAGTAAATAAGCAAATAAGTAAATAAGCAAATAAATAAATAAGTAAATAAGTAAATAAGTACATATGTAAATAAGTAAATAAGTAAATAAGTAAATGATCAAATAAGTAAATAACTAAATAAGTAAATAAGTAAATAAGTAAATAAGTAAATAAGTAAATAAGTAAACAAGGAAATAAGTAAATAAGTAAATAAGCAAGTAAGTAAATAAGTAAATAAGTAAATGACCAAATAAGTAAATAACTAAATAAGTAAATAAGTAAATAAGCAAATAAGTAAATAAGTAAATAAGTAAATAAGTAAATAAGCAAATAAGTAAATAAGTAAATAAGTAAATAAGTAAATAAGCAAATAAGTAAATAAGTAAATAAGTAAATAAGCAAATAAGTAAACAAGGAAATAAGCAAATAAGTAAATAAGTAAATAAGTAAATAAGTAAATAGGTAAATAGGTAAATAAGTAAATAAGTAAATAAGTAAATAAGTAAATAAGCAAATAAGTAAATAAGTGCATAAGTAAATAAGCAAATAAGTGCGTAAGTGCATAAGTAAATAAGTAAATAAGTACATATGTAAATATGTAAATAAGTAAATAAGTAAATAAGTAAATAAGTATATAAGTAAATAAGTAAATAAGTAAATAAGCAAATAAGCAAATAAGTAAATAAGCAAATAAGTAAATGACCAAATAAGTAAATAAGTAAATAAGTAAATAAGTAAATAAGTAAATAAGCAAATAAGTAAATAAGCAAATAAGCAAATAAGTAAATAAGCAAATAAGTAAATAAGTAAATAAGTAAATAAGTAAATAAGTAAATAAGTAAATAAGTAAATAAGTAAATAAGCAAATAAGTAAATAAGCAAATAAGTAAATAAGCAAATAAATAAATAAGTAAATAAGTAAATAAGTACATATGTAAATAAGTAAATAAGTAAATAAGTAAATGATCAAATAAGTAAATAACTAAATAAGTAAATAAGTAATTAAGTAAATGACCAAATAAGTAAATAAGTAAATAAGTAAATAAGTAAATAAGTAAATAAGTAAATAAGTAAATAAGCAAATAAGTAAATAAGCAAATAAGCAAATAAGTAAATAAGCAAATAAGTAAATGACCAAATAAGTAAATAAGTAAATAAGTAAATAAGTAAATAAGTAAATAAGCAAATAAGTAAATAAGCAAATAAGCAAATAAGTAAATAAGCAAATAAGTAAATAAGTAAATAAGTAAATGACCAAATAAGTAAATAAGTAAATAAGTAAATAAGCAAATAAGTAAATAAGTAAACAAGGAAATAAGTAAATAAGTAAATAAGCAAATAAGCAAATAAGTAAATAAGTAAATAAGTAAATGACCAAATAAGTAAATAAGTAAATAAGTAAATAAGCAAATAAGTAAATAAGTAAACAAGGAAATAAGTAAATAAGTAAATAAGCAAGTAAGTAAATAAGTAAATAACTAAATAAGTAAATAAGTAAATAAGTAAATAAGTAAATAAGTAAACAAGGAAATAAGTAAATAAGTAAATAAGCAAGTAAGTAAATAAGTAAATAAGTAAATGACCAAATAAGTAAATAACTAAATAAGTAAATAAGTAAATAAGCAAATAAGTAAATAAGTAAATAAGTAAATGACCAAATAAGTAAATAAGTAAATAAGCAAATAAGTAAATGACCAAATAAGTAAATAAGTAAATAAGTAAATAAGTAAATAAGTAACTAAGTAAATAGGTAAATAAGTAAATAAGTAAATAAGCAAATAAGTAAATAAGTAAATAAGCAAATAAGTAAACAAGGAAATAAGTAAATAAGCAAATAAGTAAACAAGGAAATAAGTAAATAAGTAAATAAGCAAGTAAGTAAATAAGTAAATAAGTAAATAAGTAAACAAGGAAATAAGTAAATAAGTAAATAAGTAAATAAGCAAGTAAGTAAATAAGTAAATAAGTAAATGACCAAATAAGTAAATAAGTAAATAAGTAAATAAGTAAATAAGTAAATAAGTAAATAAGTAAATAAGTAAATAAGTAAATAAGCAAATAAGTAAATAAGTAAATAAGTAAATAAGTAAATAAGTAAATAAGTAAATAAGTAAATACGCAAATAAGTAAATAAGTAAATAAGCATATAAGTAAATAAGTAAATAAGTAAATAGGTAAATAAGCAAATAAGTAAATAAGTAAATAAGTAAATAAGTAAATAAGTAAATAAGCAAATAAGTAAATAAGTAAATAAGTAAATAAGTAAATAAGTAAATAAGTAAATAAGTAAATAAGTAAATACGCAAATAAGTAAATAAGCAAATAAGTAAATAGGTAAATAAGCAAATAAGTAAATACGTAAATAAGTAAACAAGTAAATCAGTAAATAAGTAAATAAGTAAATAAGTAAATAGGTAAATAAGTAAAGAAGTAAATGAGTAAATAAGTAAATAGGTAAACAAGTAAATCAGTAAATAAGTAAATAAGTAAATAAGTAAATAAGTAAATAGGTAAATAAGTAAAGAAGTAAATAAGTAAATAAGCAAATAAGTAAATAAGTAAATAAGTAAATAAGTAAATAAGTAAATAAGTAAATAAGCAAATAAGTAAATAAGTAAATAAGTAAATAAGTAAATAAGTAAATAAGTAAATAAGTAAATACGCAAATAAGTAAATAAGCAAATAAGTAAATAAGTAAATAAGCATATAAGTAAATAAGTAAATAAGTAAATAGGTAAATAAGCAAATAAGTAAATAAGTAAATAAGTAAATAAGTAAATAAGTAAATAAGTAAATAAGCAAATAAGTAAATAAGTAAATAAGTAAATAAGTAAATAAGTAAATAAGTAAATAAGTAAATAAGTAAATACGCAAATAAGTAAATAAGCAAATAAGTAAATAGGTAAATAAGCAAATAAGTAAATACGTAAATAAGTAAACAAGTAAATCAGTAAATAAGTAAATAAGTAAATAAGTAAATAAGTAAATAGGTAAATAAGTAAAGAAGTAAATGAGTAAATAAGTAAATAGGTAAACAAGTAAATCAGTAAATAAGTAAATAAGTAAATAAGTAAATAAGTAAATAGGTAAATAAGTAAATAAGTAAATAAGTAAATACGCAAATAAGTAAATAAGCAAATAAGTAAATAGGTAAATAAGCAAATAAGTAAATACGTAAATAAGTAAACAAGTAAATCAGTAAATAAGTAAATAAGTAAATAAGTAAATAAGTAAATAGGTAAATAAGTAAAGAAGTAAATGAGTAAATAAGTAAATAGGTAAACAAGTAAATCAGTAAATAAGTAAATAAGTAAATAAGTAAATAAGTAAATAGGTAAATAAGTAAATAAGTAAATAAGTAAATACGCAAATAAGTAAATAAGCAAATAAGTAAATAGGTAAATAAGCAAATAAGTAAATACGTAAATAAGTAAACAAGTAAATCAGTAAATAAGTAAATAAGTAAATAAGTAAATAGGTAAATAAGTAAAGAAGTAAATGAGTAAATAAGTAAATAGGTAAACAAGTAAATCAGTAAATAAGTAAATAAGTAAATAAGTAAATAAGTAAATAGGTAAATAAGTAAAGAAGTAAATAAGTAAATAAGCAAATAAGTAAATAAGTAAATAAGTAAATAAGTAAATAAGTAAATAAGTAAATAAGCAAATAAGTAAATAAGTAAATAAGTAAATAAGTAAATAAGTAAATAAGTAAATAAGTAAATACGCAAATAAGTAAATAAGCAAATAAGTAAATAAGTAAATAAGCATATAAGTAAATAAGTAAATAAGTAAATAGGTAAATAAGCAAATAAGTAAATAAGTAAATAAGTAAATAAGTAAATAAGTAAATAAGTAAATAAGCAAATAAGTAAATAAGTAAATAAGTAAATAAGTAAATAAGTAAATAAGTAAATAAGTAAATAAGTAAATACGCAAATAAGTAAATAAGCAAATAAGTAAATAGGTAAATAAGCAAATAAGTAAATACGTAAATAAGTAAACAAGTAAATCAGTAAATAAGTAAATAAGTAAATAAGTAAATAAGTAAATAGGTAAATAAGTAAAGAAGTAAATGAGTAAATAAGTAAATAGGTAAACAAGTAAATCAGTAAATAAGTAAATAAGTAAATAAGTAAATAAGTAAATAGGTAAATAAGTAAAGAAGTAAATGAGTAAATAAGTAAATAAGTAATTAAGCAAATAAGTAAATAGTACATATGTAAATAAGTAATTAGGCAAATAAGTAAATAAGTACATATGTAAATAAGTAAATAAGTAAATAAGTAAATAAGTAAATAAGTAAATAAGTAAATAAGTAAATAAGTAAATAAGTAAATAAGCAAATAAGCAAATAAGTAAATTAGCAAATAAGTAAATGACCAAATAAGTAAATAAGTAAATAAGTAAATAAGTAAATAAGTAAATAAGCAAATAAGTAAATAAGCAAATAAGCAAATAAGTAAATAAGCAAATAAGTAAATAAGTAAATAAGTAAATAAGTAAATAAGTAAATAAGTAAATAAGTAAATAAGTAAATAAGTAAATAAGCAAATAAGTAAATAAGCAAATAAGTAAATAAGCAAATAAATAAATAAGTAAATAAGTAAATAAGTACATATGTAAATAAGTAAATAAGTAAATAAGTAAATGATCAAATAAGTAAATAACTAAATAAGTAAATAAGTAATTAAGTAAATGACCAAATAAGTAAATAAGTAAATAAGTAAATAAGTAAATAAGTAAATAAGTAAATAAGTAAATAAGTAAATAAGCAAATAAGTAAATAAGCAAATAAGCAAATAAGTAAATAAGCAAATAAGTAAATGACCAAATAAGTAAATAAGTAAATAAGTAAATAAGTAAATAAGTAAATAAGCAAATAAGTAAATAAGCAAATAAGCAAATAAGTAAATAAGCAAATAAGTAAATGACCAAATAATAAATAAGTAAATAAGTAAATATGTAAATAAGTAAATAAGTAAATAAGCAAATAAGTAAATAAGTAAATAAGCAAATAAGTAAATAAGCAAATAAGCAAATAAGTAAATAAGCAAATAAGTAAATAAGTAAATAAGTAAATGACCAAATAAGTAAATAAGTAAATAAGTAAATGACCAAATAAGTAAATAACTAAATAAGTAAATAAGTAAATAAGCAAATAAGTAAATAAGTAAATAAGTAAATAAGTAAATAAGTAAATAAGTAAATAAGCAAATAAGTAAATAAGCAAATAAGTAAATAAGTAAATAAGTAAATAAGTAAATAAGTAAAGAAGTAAATGAGTAAATAAGTAAATAAGTAATTAAGCAAATAAGTAAATAGTACATATGTAAATAAGTAATTAGGCAAATAAGTAAATAATTACATATGTAAATAAGTAAATAAGTAAATAAGTAAATAAGTAAATAAGTAAATAAGTAAATAAGTAAATAAGTAAATAAGTAAATAAGCAAATAAGCAAATAAGTAAATTAGCAAATAAGTAAATGACCAAATAAGTAAATAAGTAAATAAGTAAATAAGTAAATAAGTAAATAAGCAAATAAGTAAATAAGCAAATAAGCAAATAAGTAAATAAGCAAATAAGTAAATAAGTAAATAAGTAAATAAGTAAATAAGTAAATAAGTAAATAAGTAAATAAGTAAATAAGTAAATAAGCAAATAAGTAAATAAGCAAATAAGTAAATAAGCAAATAAATAAATAAGTAAATAAGTAAATAAGTACATATGTAAATAAGTAAATAAGTAAATAAGTAAATGATCAAATAAGTAAATAACTAAATAAGTAAATAAGTAATTAAGTAAATGACCAAATAAGTAAATAAGTAAATAAGTAAATAAGTAAATAAGTAAATAAGTAAATAAGTAAATAAGCAAATAAGTAAATAAGCAAATAAGCAAATAAGTAAATAAGCAAATAAGTAAATGACCAAATAATAAATAAGTAAATAAGTAAATATGTAAATAAGTAAATAAGTAAATAAGCAAATAAGTAAATAAGTAAATAAGCAAATAAGTAAATAAGCAAATAAGCAAATAAGTAAATAAGCAAATAAGTAAATAAGTAAATAAGTAAATGACCAAATAAGTAAATAAGTAAATAAGTAAATGACCAAATAAGTAAATAACTAAATAAGTAAATAAGTAAATAAGCAAATAAGTAAATAAGTAAATAAGTAAATAAGTAAATAAGTAAATAAGTAAATAAGCAAATAAGTAAATAAGCAAATAAGTAAATAAGTAAATAAGTAAATAAGTAAATAAGTAAATAAGTAATTAAGCAAATAAGTAAATAAGCAAATAAGTAAATAAGCAAATAAATAAATAAGTAAATAAGTAAATAAGTACATATGTAAATAAGTAAATAAGTAAATAAGTAAATGATCAAATAAGTAAATAACTAAATAAGTAAATAAGTAAATAAGTAAATAAGTAAATAAGTAAATAAGTAAACAAGGAAATAAGTAAATAAGTAAATAAGCAAGTAAGTAAATAAGTAAATAAGTAAATGACCAAATAAGTAAATAACTAAATAAGTAAATAAGTAAATAAGCAAATAAGTAAATAAGTAAATAAGTAAATAAGTAAATAAGCAAATAAGTAAATAAGTAAATAAGTAAATAAGTAAATAAGTAAATAAGCAAATAAGTAAATAAGTAAATAAGTAAATAAGCAAATAAGTAAACAAGGAAATAAGCAAATAAGTAAATAAGTAAATAAGTAAATAAGTAAATACGCAAATAAGTAAATAAGCAAATAAGTAAATAGGTAAATAAGCAAATAAGTAAATACGTAAATAAGTAAACAAGTAAATCAGTAAATAAGTAAATAAGTAAATAAGTAAATAGGTAAATAAGTAAAGAAGTAAATGAGTAAATAAGTAAATAAGTAAATAAGTAAATAAGTAAATAAGTAAATAAGTAAATACGCAAATAAGTAAATAAGCAAATAAGTAAATAGGTAAATAAGCAAATAAGTAAATACGTAAATAAGTAAACAAGTAAATCAGTAAATAAGTAAATAAGTAAATAAGTAAATAGGTAAATAAGTAAAGAAGTAAATGAGTAAATAAGTAAATAGGTAAACAAGTAAATCAGTAAATAAGTAAATAAGTAAATAAGTAAATAAGCAAATAAGTAAATAAGTAAATAAGTAAATAAGTAAATAAGTAAATAAGTAAATAAGTAAATAAGTAAATACGCAAATAAGTAAATAAGCAAATAAGTAAATAGGTAAATAAGCAAATAAGTAAATACGTAAATAAGTAAACAAGTAAATCAGTAAATAAGTAAATAAGTAAATAAGTAAATAAGTAAATAGGTAAATAAGTAAAGAAGTAAATGAGTAAATAAGTAAATAGGTAAACAAGTAAATCAGTAAATAAGTAAATAAGTAAATAAGTAAATAAGTAAATAGGTAAATAAGTAAAGAAGTAAATGAGTAAATAAGTAAATAAGTAATTAAGCAAATAAGTAAATAGTACATATGTAAATAAGTAATTAGGCAAATAAGTAAATAAGTACATATGTAAATAAGTAAATAAGTAAATAAGTAAATAAGTAAATAAGTAAATAAGTAAATAAGTAAATAAGTAAATAAGTAAATAAGCAAATAAGCAAATAAGTAAATTAGCAAATAAGTAAATGACCAAATAAGTAAATAAGTAAATAAGTAAATAAGTAAATAAGTAAATAAGCAAATAAGTAAATAAGCAAATAAGCAAATAAGTAAATAAGCAAATAAGTAAATAAGTAAATAAGTAAATAAGTAAATAAGTAAATAAGTAAATAAGTAAATAAGTAAATAAGTAAATAAGCAAATAAGTAAATAAGCAAATAAGTAAATAAGCAAATAAATAAATAAGTAAATAAGTAAATAAGTACATATGTAAATAAGTAAATAAGTAAATAAGTAAATGATCAAATAAGTAAATAACTAAATAAGTAAATAAGTAATTAAGTAAATGACCAAATAAGTAAATAAGTAAATAAGTAAATAAGTAAATAAGTAAATAAGTAAATAAGTAAATAAGTAAATAAGCAAATAAGTAAATAAGCAAATAAGCAAATAAGTAAATAAGCAAATAAGTAAATGACCAAATAAGTAAATAAGTAAATAAGTAAATAAGTAAATAAGTAAATAAGCAAATAAGTAAATAAGCAAATAAGCAAATAAGTAAATAAGCAAATAAGTAAATGACCAAATAATAAATAAGTAAATAAGTAAATATGTAAATAAGTAAATAAGTAAATAAGCAAATAAGTAAATAAGTAAATAAGCAAATAAGTAAATAAGCAAATAAGCAAATAAGTAAATAAGCAAATAAGTAAATAAGTAAATAAGTAAATGACCAAATAAGTAAATAAGTAAATAAGTAAATGACCAAATAAGTAAATAACTAAATAAGTAAATAAGTAAATAAGCAAATAAGTAAATAAGTAAATAAGTAAATAAGTAAATAAGTAAATAAGTAAATAAGCAAATAAGTAAATAAGCAAATAAGTAAATAAGTAAATAAGTAAATAAGTAAATAAGTAAAGAAGTAAATGAGTAAATAAGTAAATAAGTAATTAAGCAAATAAGTAAATAGTACATATGTAAATAAGTAATTAGGCAAATAAGTAAATAAGTACATATGTAAATAAGTAAATAAGTAAATAAGTAAATAAGTAAATAAGTAAATAAGTAAATAAGTAAATAAGTAAATAAGTAAATAAGCAAATAAGCAAATAAGTAAATTAGCAAATAAGTAAATGACCAAATAAGTAAATAAGTAAATAAGTAAATAAGTAAATAAGTAAATAAGCAAATAAGTAAATAAGCAAATAAGCAAATAAGTAAATAAGCAAATAAGTAAATAAGTAAATAAGTAAATAAGTAAATAAGTAAATAAGTAAATAAGTAAATAAGTAAATAAGTAAATAAGCAAATAAGTAAATAAGCAAATAAGTAAATAAGCAAATAAATAAATAAGTAAATAAGTAAATAAGTACATATGTAAATAAGTAAATAAGTAAATAAGTAAATGATCAAATAAGTAAATAACTAAATAAGTAAATAAGTAATTAAGTAAATGACCAAATAAGTAAATAAGTAAATAAGTAAATAAGTAAATAAGTAAATAAGTAAATAAGTAAATAAGTAAATAAGCAAATAAGTAAATAAGCAAATAAGCAAATAAGTAAATAAGCAAATAAGTAAATGACCAAATAAGTAAATAAGTAAATAAGTAAATAAGTAAATAAGTAAATAAGTAAATAAGCAAATAAGTAAATAAGCAAATAAGCAAATAAGTAAATAAGCAAATAAGTAAATGACCAAATAATAAATAAGTAAATAAGTAAATATGTAAATAAGTAAATAAGTAAATAAGCAAATAAGTAAATAAGTAAATAAGCAAATAAGTAAATAAGCAAATAAGCAAATAAGTAAATAAGCAAATAAGTAAATAAGTAAATAAGTAAATGACCAAATAAGTAAATAAGTAAATAAGTAAATGACCAAATAAGTAAATAACTAAATAAGTAAATAAGTAAATAAGCAAATAAGTAAATAAGTAAATAAGTAAATAAGTAAATAAGTAAATAAGTAAATAAGTAAATAAGCAAATAAGTAAATAAGCAAATAAGTAAATAAGTAAATAAGTAAATAAGTAAATAAGTAAATAAGTAAATAAGTAAATAAGTAAACAAGGAAATAAGTAAATAAGTAAATAAGCAAGTAAGTAAATAAGTAAATAAGTAAATGACCAAATAAGTAAATAAGTAAATAAGCAAATAAGTAAATAAGTAAATAAGTAAATAACTAAATAAGTAAATAAGTAAATAAGCAAATAAGTAAATAAGTCAATAAGTAAATAAGTAAATAAGTAAATAAGTAAATAAGTAAACAAGGAAATAAGTAAATAAGTAAATAAGCAAGTAAGTAAATAAGTAAATAAGTAAATGACCAAATAAGTAAATAACTAAATAAGTAAATAAGTAAATAAGCAAATAAGTAAATAAGTAAATAAGTAAATAAGTAAATAAGTAAATAAGTAAATAAGTAAATAAGTAAATAAGTAAATAAGTAAATAAGTAAATGACCAAATAAGTAAATAAGTAAATAAGCAAATAAGTAAATGACCAAATAAGTAAATAAGTAAATAAGTAAATAAGTAAATAAGTAACTAAGTAAATAGGTAAATAAGTAAATAAGTAAATAAGCAAATAAGTAAATAAGCAAATAAGTAAATAAGTAAATAAGTAAATAGGTAAATAAGTAAATAAGGAAATAAGCAAATAAGTAAAAAAGCAAATAAGCAAATAAGTAAATAAGCAAATAAGTAAATGACCAAATAATAAATAAGTAAATAAGTAAATAAGTAAATAAGTAAATAAGTAAATAAGCAAATAAGTAAATAAGCAAATAAGTAAATAAGCAAATAAGTAAATAAGTAAATAAGCAAGTAAGTAAATAAGTAATTAAGTAAATGACCAAGTAAGTAAATAAGTAATTAAGTAAATGACCAAATAAGTAAATAAGTAAATAAGTAAACAAGGAAATAAGTAAATAAGTAAATAAGTAAATAAGTAAATAAGCAAATAAGTAAATAAGTAAATAAGTAAATAAGTAAATAAGTAAATAAGTAAATAAGCAAGTAAGTAAATAAGTAAATAAGTAAATAAGTAAATAAGTAAATAAGTAAATAAGTAAATAAGTAAATAAGCAAATAAGTAAATAAGTAAATAAGTAAATAAGTAAATAAGTAAATAAGCAAGTAAGTAAATAAGTAAATAAGTAAATAAGTAAATAAGTAAATAAGTAAATAAGTAAATAAGTAAATAAGCAAATAAGTAAATAAGCAAATAAGTAAATAAGCAAATAAGCAAATAAGCAAATAAGTAAATAAGCAAATAAGTAAATAAGTAAATAAGTAAATAAGTAAATAAGTAAATAAGTAAATAAGTAAATAAGTAAATAAGCAAATAAGTAAATAAGCAAATAAGTAAATAAGCAAATAAATAAATAAGTAAATAAGTAAATAAGTACATATGTAAATAAGTAAATAAGTAAATAAGTAAATAAGTAATTAAGTAAATGACCAAATAAGTAAATAAGTAAATAAGTAAATAAGTAAATAAGTAAATAAGTAAATAAGTAAATAAGTAAATAAGCAAATAAGTAAATAAGCAAATAAGTAAATGACCAAATAAGTAAATAAGTAAATAAGTAAATAAGTAAATAAGTAAATAAGCAAATAAGTAAATAAGCAAATAAGCAAATAAGTAAATAAGCAAATAAGTAAATGACCAAATAATAAATAAGTAAATAAGTAAATATGTAAATAAGTAAATAAGTAAATAAGCAAATAAGTAAATAAGTAAATAAGCAAATAAGTAAATAAGCAAATAAGCAAATAAGTAAATAAGCAAATAAGTAAATAAGTAAATAAGTAAATGACCAAATAAGGAAATAAGTAAATAAGTAAATAAGCAAATAAGTAAATAAGTAAACAAGGAAATAAGTAAATAAGTAAATAAGCAAGTAAGTAAATAAGTAAATAACTAAATAAGTAAATAAGTAAATAAGTAAATAAGTAAATAAGTAAACAAGGAAATAAGTAAATAAGTAAATAAGCAAGTAAGTAAATAAGTAAATAAGTAAATGACCAAATAAGTAAATAAGTAAATAAGCAAATAAGTAAATAAGTAAATAAGTAAATAACTAAATAAGTAAATAAGTAAATAAGCAAATAAGTAAATAAGTCAATAAGTAAATAAGTAAATAAGTAAATAAGTAAATAAGTAAACAAGGAAATAAGTAAATAAGTAAATAAGCAAGTAAGTAAATAAGTAAATAAGTAAATGACCAAATAAGTAAATAACTAAATAAGTAAATAAGTAAATAAGCAAATAAGCAAATAAGTAAATAAGTAAATAAGTAAATAAGTAAATAAGTAAATAAGTAAATAAGTAAATAAGTAAATAAGTAAATAAGTAAATGACCAAATAAGTAAATAAGTAAATAAGCAAATAAGTAAATGACCAAATAAGTAAATAAGTAAATAAGTAAATAAGTAAATAAGTAACTAAGTAAATAGGTAAATAAGTAAATAAGTAAATAAGCAAATAAGTAAATAAGCAAATAAGTAAATAAGTAAATAAGTAAATAGGTAAATAAGTAAATAAGGAAATAAGCAAATAAGTAAAAAAGCAAATAAGCAAATAAGTAAATAAGCAAATAAGTAAATGACCAAATAATAAATAAGTAAATAAGTAAATAAGTAAATAAGTAAATAAGTAAATAAGCAAATAAGTAAATAAGCAAATAAGTAAATAAGCAAATAAGTAAATAAGTAAATAAGCAAGTAAGTAAATAAGTAATTAAGTAAATGACCAAGTAAGTAAATAAGTAATTAAGTAAATGACCAAATAAGTAAATAAGTAAATAAGTAAACAAGGAAATAAGTAAATAAGTAAATAAGTAAATAAGTAAATAAGCAAATAAGTAAATAAGTAAATAAGTAAATAAGTAAATAAGTAAATAAGTAAATAAGCAAGTAAGTAAATAAGTAAATAAGTAAATGACCAAATAAGTAAATAAGTAAATAAGTAAATAAGTAAATAAGCAAATAAGTAAATAAGCAAATAAGTAAATAAGCAAATAAGCAAATAAGTAAATAAGCAAATAAGTAAATAAGCAAATAAGTAAATAAGCCAATAAGTAAATAAGTAAACAAGGAAATAAGTAAATAAGTAAATAAGTAAATAAGTAAATAAGTAAATACGTAAATAAGTAAATAAGTAAATAAGCAAATAAGTAAATAAGCAAATAAGTAAATAAGTAAATGACCAAATACGTAAATAAGTAAATAAGTGCCAGTGTTCGGTTTTCCTGACCGGTGAGATGGATGAGGCAATTCTTTTATTAAAGAATGGATTTCGGACATTTGGTTCAAGGCAACACTATGTCCGAAATCGTGAATGGTACATATTTTGTTAATACAGTTTTTGTCTCGGAGGACTTTTTAACTTTATATTTATATATTACTTATGTATTATGCGTCGTATCCGTAGATGTATCGATCCCATGACGTAACAACCCACATCCCGGTCATCACCTTGGAATAACATCGAACAGCAATTACTTATTTACTTATTTACTTATTTACTAATTTACTTATTTACTTATTTACTTATTTACTTATTTACTTATTTGCTTATTTACTTATTTTTTTTTTGCTTTATTTGAGAGAGAGAGACAGAGAGAGAGAGAGAGAGAGAGAGAGAGAGAGAGAGAGAGAGAGACAGAGAGACAGAGAGACAGAGATACAGAGAGAGAGAGACTTATTTACTTATTTACTTATTTACTTATTTATTTATTTACTTCTTTGCTTATTTACTTATTTACTTATTTACTTATTTACTTATTTACTTATTTACTTATTTCTTTATTTCCTTATTTACTTATTTACTTATTTACCTATTTACTTATTTACTTATTTACTTATTTACTTATTTACTTATTTACTTATTTACCTATTTACTTATTTACTTATTTACTTATTTACCTATTTACTTATTTACTTATTTACTTATTTACTTAATTGCTTATTTACTTATTTACTTATTTACTTATTTGCTTATTTACTTATTCACTTATTTACTTATTTACTTATTTACTCATTTACTTCTTTACTTCTTTACTTATTTACCTATTTACGTATTTACTTATTTACTTATTTACCTATTTACTTATTTACTTATTTACTTATTTACTTGTTTACTTATTTAGTTGTTTACTTGTTTACTTATTTACTTATTTACTTATTTACTTATTTACTTATTTACTTATTTGCTTATTTACTTATTTGCTTATTTACTTATTTACTTATTTACTTATTTACCTATTTACTTATTTACTTATTTACTTATTTGCTTATTTACTTATTTACTTATTTACTTATTTACTTATTTGCTTATTTACTTATTTACTTATTTACTTATTTACTTATTTACTTATTTACTTATTTACTTATTTACTTATTTACTTATTTGCTTATTTACTTATTTACTTATTTACTTATTTACTTATTTACTTATTTACTTATTTACTTATTTACTTATTTACTCATTTACTTCTTTACTTATTTACTTATTTACATATGTACTTATTTACTTATTTGCTTAATTACTTATTTACATATGTACTTGTTTACTTATTTACTTATTTACTTATTTGCTTATTTACCTATTTACTTATTTACTTATTTACCTATTTACTTATTTACTTATTTACTTATTTACTTATTTGCTTATTTACTTATTTACTTATTTACTTATTTACTTATTTACTCATTTACTTCTTTACTTATTTACTTATTTACTTATTTACTCATTTACTTCTTTACTTATTTACTTATTTACTTATTTACTTATTTACTTATTTACTTATTTACTTATTTACTTATTTACTTATTTACTTATTTACTTATTTACTCATTTACTTATTTACTTATTTACTTATTTACTTATTTACTTATTTACTTATTTACTCATTTACTTCTTTACTTCTTTACTTATTTACTTATTTACTTATTTACTTATTTACTTATTTACTTATTTACTTATTTACTTATTTACTCATTTACTTATTTACTTATTTACTTATTTACTTATTTACTTATTTGCTTATTTACTTATTTACTTATTTACTTATTTACTTATTTACTTATTTACTTATTTACTTATTTACTTATTTACTTATTTACTTATTTACTTATTTACTTATTTACTTATTTACTTATTTACTTATTTACTCATTTACTTCTTTACTTATTTACTTATTTACTTATTTACTTATTTACATATGTACTTATTTACTTATTTACTTATTTACTTATTTACTTATTTACTTATTTACTTATTTACTTATTTACTTATTTCTTTATTTCCTTATTTACTTATTTACTTATTTACCTATTTACTTATTTACTTATTTACTTATTTACTTATTTACTTATTTACTTATTTACCTATTTACTTATTTACTTATTTACTTATTTACCTATTTACTTATTTACTTATTTACTTATTTACTTAATTGCTTATTTACTTATTTACTTATTTACTTATTTGCTTATTTACTTATTCACTTATTTACTTATTTACTTATTTACTCATTTACTTCTTTACTTATTTACCTATTTACTTATTTACTTATTTCCTTATTTACTTGTTTACTTATTTAGTTGTTTACTTGTTTACTTATTTACTTATTTACTTATTTACTTATTTACTTATTTACTTATTTACTTGTTTGCTTATTTACTTATTCACTTATTTACTTATTTACTTATTTACTCATTTACTTCTTTACTTATTTACCTATTTACTTATTTACTTATTTCCTTATTTACTTGTTTACTTGTTTACTTATTTACTTATTTACTTATTTACTTATTTACTTATTTACTTATTTACTTCTTTGCTTATTTACTTATTTACTTATTTACTTATTTACTTATTTACTTATTTACTTATTTACTTATTTCTTTATTTCCTTATTTACTTATTTACTTATTTACTTATTTACTTCTTTACTTATTTACCTATTTACGTATTTACTTATTTACTTATTTACCTATTTACTTATTTACTTATTTACTTATTTACTTGTTTACTTATTTAGTTGTTTACTTGTTTACTTATTTACTTATTTACTTATTTACTTATTTACTTATTTGCTTATTTACTTATTTGCTTATTTACTTATTTACTTATTTACTTATTTACCTATTTACTTATTTACTTATTTACTTATTTGCTTATTTACTTATTTACTTATTTACTTATTTACTTATTTGCTTATTTACTTATTTACTTATTTACTTATTTGCTTATTTACTTATTTACTTATTTACTTATTTACTTATTTACTTATTTACTTATTTACTTATTTACTTATTTACTTATTTACTTATTTACTTATTTACTTATTTACTTATTTACTTATTTACTTATTTACTTATTTATTTATTTACTTCTTTACTTATTTACTTATTTACTTATTTACTTATTTACTTATTTACTTATTTACTTATTTACTTATTTACTTATTTACTTATTTACTTATTTACTCATTTACTTATTTACTTATTTACTTATTTACTTATTTACTTATTTACTTATTTACTTATTTACTCATTTACTTCTTTACTTCTTTACTTATTTACTTATTTACTTATTTACTTATTTACTTATTTACTTATTTACTTATTTACTCATTTACTTATTTACTTATTTACTTATTTACTTATTTACTTATTTGCTTATTTACTTATTTACTTATTTACTTATTTACTTATTTACTTATTTACTTATTTACTTATTTACTTATTTACTTATTTACTTATTTACTTATTTACTTATTTACTTATTTACATATGTACTTATTTACTTATTTACTTATTTACTTATTTACTTATTTACTTATTTACTTATTTACTTATTTACTTATTTACTTATTTACTTATTTACTTATTTACTTATTTCCTTATTTACTTATTTACTTATTTACCTATTTACTTATTTACTTATTTACTTATTTACTTATTTACCTATTTACTTATTTACTTATTTACTTATTTACCTATTTACTTATTTACTTATTTACTTATTTACTTAATTGCTTATTTACTTATTTACTTATTTACTTATTTGCTTATTTACTTATTCACTTATTTACTTATTTACTTATTTACTCATTTACTTCTTTACTTATTTACCTATTTACTTATTTACTTATTTCCTTATTTACTTGTTTACTTATTTAGTTGTTTACTTGTTTACTTATTTACTTATTTACTTATTTACTTATTTACTTATTTACTTATTTACTTATTTACTTATTTGCTTATTTACTTATTTGCTTATTTACTTATTTACTTCTTTGCTTATTTACTTATTTACTTCTTTGCTTATTTACTTATTTACTTCTTTGCTTTTTTACTTATTTACCTATTTACTTATTTACTTATTTACTTATTTACTTCTTTGCTTATTTACTTATTTACTTATTTACATATGTACTTATTTACTTATTTACTTATTTACTTATTTACTTATTTACTTATTTACTTATTTACTTCTTTGCTTATTTACTTATTTACTTATTTACTTATTTACTTATTTACTTATTTACTTATTTACTTATTTCTTTATTTCCTTATTTACTTATTTACTTATTTACTTATTTACTTCTTTACTTATTTACCTATTTACGTATTTACTTATTTACTTATTTACCTATTTACTTATTTACTTATTTACTTATTTACTTGTTTACTTATTTAGTTGTTTACTTGTTTACTTATTTACTTATTTACTTATTTACTTATTTACTTATTTGCTTATTTACTTATTTGCTTATTTACTTATTTACTTATTTACTTATTTACCTATTTACTTATTTACTTATTTACTTATTTACTTCTTTACTTATTTACCTATTTACGTATTTACTTATTTACTTATTTACCTATTTACTTATTTACTTATTTACTTATTTACTTGTTTACTTATTTAGTTGTTTACTTGTTTACTTATTTACTTATTTACTTATTTACTTATTTACTTATTTGCTTATTTACTTATTTGCTTATTTACTTATTTACTTATTTACTTATTTACCTATTTACTTATTTACTTATTTACTTATTTGCTTATTTACTTATTTACTTATTTACTTATTTACTTATTTACTTATTTACTTATTTACTTATTTACTTATTTACTCATTTACTTATTTACTTATTTACTTATTTACTTATTTACTTATTTACTTATTTACTTATTTACTCATTTACTTCTTTGCTTATTTACTTATTTACTTATTTACTTATTTACTTATTTACTTATTTACTTATTTACTTATTTCTTTATTTCCTTATTTACTTATTTACTTATTTACTTATTTACTTCTTTACTTATTTACCTATTTACGTATTTACTTATTTACTTATTTACCTATTTACTTATTTACTTATTTACTTATTTACTTGTTTACTTATTTAGTTGTTTACTTGTTTACTTATTTACTTATTTACTTATTTACTTATTTACTTATTTGCTTATTTACTTATTTGCTTATTTACTTATTTACTTATTTACTTATTTACCTATTTACTTATTTACTTATTTACTTATTTACTTCTTTACTTATTTACCTATTTACGTATTTACTTATTTACTTATTTACCTATTTACTTATTTACTTATTTACTTATTTACTTGTTTACTTATTTAGTTGTTTACTTGTTTACTTATTTACTTATTTACTTATTTACTTATTTACTTATTTGCTTATTTACTTATTTGCTTATTTACTTATTTACTTATTTACTTATTTACCTATTTACTTATTTACTTATTTACTTATTTGCTTATTTACTTATTTACTTATTTACTTATTTACTTATTTACTTATTTACTTATTTACTTATTTACTTATTTACTCATTTACTTATTTACTTATTTACTTATTTACTTATTTACTTATTTACTTATTTACTTATTTACTCATTTACTTCTTTACTTCTTTACTTATTTACTTATTTACTTATTTACTTATTTACTTATTTACTTATTTACTTATTTACTCATTTACTTATTTACTTATTTACTTATTTACTTATTTACTTATTTGCTTATTTACTTATTTACTTATTTACTTATTTACTTATTTACTTATTTACTTATTTACTTATTTACTTATTTACTTATTTACTTATTTACTTATTTACTTATTTACTTATTTACTTATTTACATATGTACTTATTTACTTATTTACTTATTTACTTATTTACTTATTTACTTATTTACTTATTTACTTATTTACTTATTTACTTATTTACTTATTTACTTATTTACTTATTTCCTTATTTACTTATTTACTTATTTACTTATTTACTTATTTACTTATTTACCTATTTACTTATTTACTTATTTACTTATTTACCTATTTACTTATTTACTTATTTACTTATTTACTTAATTGCTTATTTACTTATTTACTTATTTACTTATTTGCTTATTTACTTATTCACTTATTTACTTATTTACTTATTTACTCATTTACTTCTTTACTTATTTACCTATTTACTTATTTACTTATTTCCTTATTTACTTGTTTACTTATTTAGTTGTTTACTTGTTTACTTATTTACTTATTTACTTATTTACTTATTTACTTATTTACTTATTTACTTATTTACTTATTTGCTTATTTACTTATTTGCTTATTTACTTATTTACTTCTTTGCTTATTTACTTATTTACTTCTTTGCTTATTTACTTATTTACTTCTTTGCTTTTTTACTTATTTACCTATTTACTTATTTACTTATTTACTTATTTACTTCTTTGCTTATTTACTTATTTACTTATTTACATATGTACTTATTTACTTATTTACTTATTTACTTATTTACTTATTTACTTATTTACTTATTTACTTATTTACTTACTTGCTTATTTACTTATTTACTTACTTGCTTATTTACTTATTTACTTATTTACTTATTTACTTATTTACTTATTTACCTATTTACTTATTTGCTTATTTACTTATTTACTTATTTACTTAATTGCTTATTTACTTATTTACTTATTTACTTGTTTGCTTATTTACTTATTCACTTATTTACTTATTTACTTATTTACTCATTTACTTCTTTACTTATTTACCTATTTACTTATTTACTTATTTCCTTATTTACTTGTTTACTTATTTAGTTGTTTACTTGTTTACTTATTTACTTATTTACTTATTTACTTATTTACTTATTTACTTCTTTGCTTATTTACTTATTTACTTATTTACTTATTTACTTATTTACTTATTTACTTATTTACTTATTTCTTTATTTCCTTATTTACTTATTTACTTATTTACTTATTTACTTCTTTACTTATTTACCTATTTACGTATTTACTTATTTACTTATTTACCTATTTACTTATTTACTTATTTACTTATTTACTTGTTTACTTATTTAGTTGTTTACTTGTTTACTTATTTACTTATTTACTTATTTACTTATTTACTTGTTTACTTATTTAGTTGTTTACTTGTTTACTTATTTACTTATTTACTTATTTACTTATTTACTTATTTGCTTATTTACTTATTTGCTTATTTACTTATTTACTTATTTACTTATTTACCTATTTACTTATTTACTTATTTACTTATTTGCTTATTTACTTATTTACTTATTTACTTATTTACTTATTTGCTTATTTACTTATTTACTTATTTACTTATTTGCTTATTTACTTATTTACTTATTTACTTATTTACTTATTTACTTATTTACTTATTTACTTATTTACTTATTTACTTATTTACTTATTTACTTATTTACTTATTTACTTATTTACTTATTTACTTATTTATTTATTTACTTCTTTACTTATTTACTTATTTACTTATTTACTTATTTACTTATTTACTTATTTACTTATTTACTTATTTACTTATTTACTTATTTACTTATTTACTCATTTACTTATTTACTTATTTACTTATTTACTTATTTACTTATTTACTTATTTACTTATTTACTCATTTACTTCTTTACTTCTTTACTTATTTACTTATTTACTTATTTACTTATTTACTTATTTACTTATTTACTTATTTACTCATTTACTTATTTACTTATTTACTTATTTACTTATTTACTTATTTGCTTATTTACTTATTTACTTATTTACTTATTTACTTATTTACTTATTTACTTATTTACTTATTTACTTATTTACTTATTTACTTATTTACTTATTTACTTATTTACTTATTTACTTATTTACATATGTACTTATTTACTTATTTACTTATTTACTTATTTACTTATTTACTTATTTACTTATTTACTTATTTACTTATTTACTTATTTACTTATTTACTTATTTACTTATTTCCTTATTTACTTATTTACTTATTTACCTATTTACTTATTTACTTATTTACTTATTTACTTATTTACCTATTTACTTATTTACTTATTTACTTATTTACCTATTTACTTATTTACTTATTTACTTATTTACTTAATTGCTTATTTACTTATTTACTTATTTACTTATTTGCTTATTTACTTATTCACTTATTTACTTATTTACTTATTTACTCATTTACTTCTTTACTTATTTACCTATTTACTTATTTACTTATTTCCTTATTTACTTGTTTACTTATTTAGTTGTTTACTTGTTTACTTATTTACTTATTTACTTATTTACTTATTTACTTATTTACTTATTTACTTATTTACTTATTTGCTTATTTACTTATTTGCTTATTTACTTATTTACTTCTTTGCTTATTTACTTATTTACTTATTTACTTCTTTGCTTATTTACTTATTTACTTCTTTGCTTTTTTACTTATTTACCTATTTACTTATTTACTTATTTACTTATTTACTTCTTTGCTTATTTACTTATTTACTTATTTACATATGTACTTATTTACTTATTTACTTATTTACTTATTTACTTATTTACTTATTTACTTATTTACTTCTTTGCTTATTTACTTATTTACTTATTTACTTATTTACTTATTTACTTATTTACTTATTTACTTATTTCTTTATTTCCTTATTTACTTATTTACTTATTTACTTATTTACTTCTTTACTTATTTACCTATTTACGTATTTACTTATTTACTTATTTACCTATTTACTTATTTACTTATTTACTTATTTACTTGTTTACTTATTTAGTTGTTTACTTGTTTACTTATTTACTTATTTACTTATTTACTTATTTACTTATTTGCTTATTTACTTATTTGCTTATTTACTTATTTACTTATTTACTTATTTACCTATTTACTTATTTACTTATTTACTTATTTGCTTATTTACTTATTTACTTATTTACTTATTTACTTATTTGCTTATTTACTTATTTACTTATTTACTTATTTGCTTATTTACTTATTTACTTATTTACTTATTTACTTATTTACTTATTTACTTATTTACTTATTTACTTATTTACTTATTTACTTATTTACTTATTTACTTATTTACTTATTTACTTATTTACTTATTTATTTATTTACTTCTTTACTTATTTACTTATTTACTTATTTACTTATTTACTTATTTACTTATTTACTTATTTACTTATTTACTTATTTACTTATTTACTTATTTACTCATTTACTTATTTACTTATTTACTTATTTACTTATTTACTTATTTACTTATTTACTTATTTACTCATTTACTTCTTTACTTCTTTACTTATTTACTTATTTACTTATTTACTTATTTACTTATTTACTTATTTACTTATTTACTCATTTACTTATTTACTTATTTACTTATTTACTTATTTACTTATTTGCTTATTTACTTATTTACTTATTTACTTATTTACTTATTTACTTATTTACTTATTTACTTATTTACTTATTTACTTATTTACTTATTTACTTATTTACTTATTTACTTATTTACATATGTACTTATTTACTTATTTACTTATTTACTTATTTACTTATTTACTTATTTACTTATTTACTTATTTACTTATTTACTTATTTACTTATTTACTTATTTACTTATTTCCTTATTTACTTATTTACTTATTTACCTATTTACTTATTTACTTATTTACTTATTTACTTATTTACCTATTTACTTATTTACTTATTTACTTATTTACCTATTTACTTATTTACTTATTTACTTATTTACTTAATTGCTTATTTACTTATTTACTTATTTACTTATTTGCTTATTTACTTATTCACTTATTTACTTATTTACTTATTTACTCATTTACTTCTTTACTTATTTACCTATTTACTTATTTACTTATTTCCTTATTTACTTGTTTACTTATTTAGTTGTTTACTTGTTTACTTATTTACTTATTTACTTATTTACTTATTTACTTATTTACTTATTTACTTATTTACTTATTTGCTTATTTACTTATTTGCTTATTTACTTATTTACTTCTTTGCTTATTTACTTATTTACTTCTTTGCTTATTTACTTATTTACTTCTTTGCTTTTTTACTTATTTACCTATTTACTTATTTACTTATTTACTTATTTACTTCTTTGCTTATTTACTTATTTACTTATTTACATATGTACTTATTTACTTATTTACTTATTTACTTATTTACTTATTTACTTATTTACTTATTTACTTATTTACTTACTTGCTTATTTACTTATTTACTTATTTCCTTATTTACTTATTTACTTATTTACCTATTTACTTATTTGCTTATTTACTTATTTACTTATTTACTTAATTGCTTATTTACTTATTTACTTATTTACTTGTTTGCTTATTTACTTATTCACTTATTTACTTATTTACTTATTTACTCATTTACTTCTTTACTTATTTACCTATTTACTTATTTACTTATTTCCTTATTTACTTGTTTACTTATTTAGTTGTTTACTTGTTTACTTATTTACTTATTTACTTATTTACTTATTTACTTATTTACTTCTTTGCTTATTTACTTATTTACTTATTTACTTATTTACTTATTTACTTATTTACTTATTTACTTATTTCTTTATTTCCTTATTTACTTATTTACTTATTTACTTATTTACTTCTTTACTTATTTACCTATTTACGTATTTACTTATTTACTTATTTACCTATTTACTTATTTACTTATTTACTTATTTACTTGTTTACTTATTTAGTTGTTTACTTGTTTACTTATTTACTTATTTACTTATTTACTTATTTACTTATTTACTTATTTGCTTATTTACTTATTTGCTTATTTACTTATTTACTTATTTACTTATTTACCTATTTACTTATTTACTTATTTACTTATTTACTTATTTACTTATTTACTTATTTACTTGTTTACTTATTTAGTTGTTTACTTGTTTACTTATTTACTTATTTACTTATTTACTTATTTACTTATTTGCTTATTTACTTATTTGCTTATTTACTTATTTACTTATTTACTTATTTACCTATTTACTTATTTACTTATTTACTTATTTACTTATTTACTTATTTACATATGTACTTATTTACTTATTTACTTATTTACTTATTTACTTATTTACTTATTTACTTATTTACTTATTTACTTATTTACTCATTTACTTCTTTACTTATTTACTTATTTACTTATTTACTTATTTACTCATTTACTTATTTACTTATTTACTTATTTACTTATTTACTTATTTACTTATTTACTTATTTACTTATTTACATATGTACTTATTTACTTATTTGCTTAATTACTTATTTACATATGTACTTGTTTACTTATTTACTTATTTACTTATTTGCTTATTTACCTATTTACTTATTTACTTATTTACCTATTTACTTATTTACTTATTTACTTATTTACTTATTTACTTATTTACTTATTTACTTATTTACTTATTTACTTATTTACTCATTTACTTCTTTACTTCTTTACTTATTTACTTATTTACTTATTTACTTATTTACTTATTTACTTATTTACTTATTTACTTATTTACTTATTTACTTATTTACTTATTTACTTATTTACTTATTTACTTATTTACTTATTTACTTATTTACTTATTTACTTATTTACTTATTTACTTATTTACCTATTTACTTATTTACTTATTTACTTATTTACTTATTTACTTATTTACTTATTTACTTATTTACTTATTTACTTATTTACTTATTTCCTTATTTACTTATTTACTTATTTACCTATTTACTTATTTACTTATTTACTTATTTACTTATTTACCTATTTACTTATTTACTTATTTACTTATTTACCTATTTACTTATTTACTTATTTACTTATTTACTTAATTGCTTATTTACTTATTTACTTATTTACTTATTTGCTTATTTACTTATTCACTTATTTACTTATTTACTTATTTACTCATTTACTTCTTTACTTATTTACCTATTTACTTATTTACTTATTTCCTTATTTACTTGTTTACTTATTTAGTTGTTTACTTGTTTACTTATTTACTTATTTACTTATTTACTTATTTACTTATTTACTTATTTACTTATTTACTTATTTGCTTATTTACTTATTTGCTTATTTACTTATTTACTTCTTTGCTTATTTACTTATTTACTTCTTTGTTTATTTACTTATTTACTTCTTTGCTTTTTTACTTATTTACCTATTTACTTATTTACTTATTTACTTATTTACTTCTTTGCTTATTTACTTATTTACTTATTTACATATGTACTTATTTACTTATTTACTTATTTACTTATTTACTTATTTACTTATTTACTTATTTACTTATTTACTTACTTGCTTATTTACTTATTTACTTACTTGCTTATTTACTTATTTACTTATTTACTTATTTACTTATTTACTTATTTACTTATTTACCTATTTACTTATTTGCTTATTTACTTATTTACTTATTTACTTAATTGCTTATTTACTTATTTACTTATTTACTTGTTTGCTTATTTACTTATTCACTTATTTACTTATTTACTTATTTACTCATTTACTTCTTTACTTATTTACCTATTTACTTATTTACTTATTTCCTTATTTACTTGTTTACTTATTTAGTTGTTTACTTGTTTACTTATTTACTTATTTACTTATTTACTTATTTACTTATTTACTTCTTTGCTTATTTACTTATTTACTTATTTACTTATTTACTTATTTACTTATTTACTTATTTACTTATTTCTTTATTTCCTTATTTACTTATTTACTTATTTACTTATTTACTTCTTTACTTATTTACCTATTTACGTATTTACTTATTTACTTATTTACCTATTTACTTATTTACTTATTTACTTATTTACTTGTTTACTTATTTAGTTGTTTACTTGTTTACTTATTTACTTATTTACTTATTTACTTATTTACTTATTTACTTATTTGCTTATTTACTTATTTGCTTATTTACTTATTTACTTATTTACTTATTTACCTATTTACTTATTTACTTATTTACTTATTTGCTTATTTACTTATTTACTTATTTACTTATTTACTTATTTGCTTATTTACTTATTTACTTATTTACTTATTTACTTATTTACTTATTTACTTATTTACTTATTTGCTTATTTACTTATTTACTTATTTACTTATTTACTTATTTACTTATTTACTTATTTACTTATTTACTTATTTACTTATTTACTTATTTACTTATTTACATATGTACTTATTTACTTATTTACTTATTTACTTATTTACTTATTTACTTATTTACTTATTTACTTATTTACTTATTTACTCATTTACTTCTTTACTTATTTACTTATTTACTTATTTACTTATTTACTCATTTACTTATTTACTTATTTACTTATTTACTTATTTACTTATTTACTTATTTACTTATTTACTTATTTACATATGTACTTATTTACTTATTTGCTTAATTACTTATTTACATATGTACTTGTTTACTTATTTACTTATTTACTTATTTGCTTATTTACCTATTTACTTATTTACTTATTTACCTATTTACTTATTTACTTATTTACTTATTTACTTATTTACTTATTTACTTATTTACTTATTTACTTATTTACTTATTTACTCATTTACTTCTTTACTTCTTTACTTATTTACCTATTTACTTATTTACTTATTTACTTATTTACTTATTTACTTATTTACTTATTTACTTATTTACCTATTTACTTATTTACTTATTTGCTTATTTACTTATTTACTTATTTACTTATTTACTTATTTACTTATTTACTTATGCACTTATGCACTTATTTACTTATTTACTTATGCACTTATTTACTTATTTACTTATTTGCTTATTTACTTATTTACTTATTTACTTATTTACTTATTTACTTATTTACTTATTTACTTATTTACTTATTTACTTATTTACTTATTTACTTATTTACCTATTTACTTATTTACTTATTTACTTATTTACTTATTTACTTATTTACTTATTTACTTATTTGCTTATTTACTTATTTACTTATTTACTTATTTACTTATTTACTTATTTACTTATTTGGTCATTTACTTATTTGCTTATTTACTTATTTGCTTATTTGCTTATTTACTTATTTGCTTATTTACTTATTTACTTATTTACTTATTTACTTATTTACTTATTTACTTATTTACTTATTTACTTATTTACTTATTTACTTATTTGGTCATTTACTTAATTACTTATTTACTTACTTGCTTATTTACTTATTTCCTTGTTTACTTATTTACTTATTTGCTTATTTACTTATTTACTTATTTACTTATTTACTTATTTTCTTATTTACTTATTTACTTATTTACTTATTTACTTATTTCCTTATTTACTTATTTACTTATTTACTTATTTACTTATTTACTTATTTGCTTATTTACTTATATACTTATTTACTTATTTACTTATTTACATATTTACATATGTACTTATTTACTTATTTACTTATTTACTTATTTACTTATTTACTTATTTGCTTATTTACTTATGCACTTATTTACTTATTTGCTTATTTACTTATTTACTTATTTACTTATTTACATATGTACTTATTTACTTATTTGCTTAATTACTTATTTACATATGTACTTATTTACTTATTTGCTTAATTACTTATTTACTTATTTACTCATTTACTTCTTTACTTATTTACCTATTTACTTATTTACTTATTTACTTATTTACTTATTTACTGATTTACTTGTTTACCTATTTACTTATTTACTCATTTACTTCTTTACTTATTTACCTATTTACTTATTTACTTATTTGCTTATTTACTTATTTACTTATTTACTTATTTACTTATTTACTTATTTGCTTATTTACTTATTTACTTATTTACTTATTTACTTATTTACTTATTTACTTATTTACTTATTTACTTATTTACTTATTTACTTATTTGCTTATTTACTTATTTACTTATTTACTTATTTACTTATTTACTCATTTACTTCTTTACTTATTTACTTATTTACTTATTTACTCATTTACTTCTTTACTTATTTACTTATTTACTTATTTACTTATTTACTTATTTACTTATTTACTTATTTACTTATTTACTTATTTACTTATTTACTCATTTACTTATTTACTTATTTACTTATTTACTTATTTACTTATTTACTTATTTACTTATTTACTCATTTACTTCTTTACTTCTTTACTTATTTACTTATTTACTTATTTACTTATTTACTTATTTACTTATTTACTTATTTACTTATTTACTTATTTACTTATTTACTTATTTACTTATTTACTCATTTACTTCTTTACTTATTTACTTATTTACTTATTTACTCATTTACTTCTTTACTTATTTACTTATTTACTTATTTACTTATTTACTTATTTACTTATTTACTTACTTGCTTATTTACTTATTTCCTTGTTTACTTATTTACTTATTTGCTTATTTACTTATTTACTTATTTACTTATTTTCTTATTTACTTATTTACTTATTTACTTATTTCCTTATTTACTTATTTACTTATTTACTTATTTACTTATTTGCTTATTTACTTATATACTTATTTACTTATTTACTTATTTACATATTTACATATGTACTTATTTACTTATTTACTTATTTACTTATTTACTTATTTACTTATGCACTTATGCACTTATGCACTTATTTACTTATTTGCTTATTTACTTATTTACTTATTTACTTATTTACATATGTACTTATTTACTTATTTGCTTAATTACTTATTTACATATGTACTTATTTACTTATTTGCTTAATTACTTATTTACTTATTTACTCATTTACTTCTTTACTTATTTACCTATTTACTTATTTACTTATTTACTTATTTACTTATTTACTGATTTACTTGTTTACCTATTTACTTATTTACTCATTTACTTCTTTACTTATTTACCTATTTACTTATTTACTTATTTGCTTATTTACTTATTTACTTATTTACTTATTTACTTATTTACTTATTTACTTATTTACTTATTTACATATGTACTTATTTACTTATTTACTTATTTACTTATTTACTTATTTACTTATTTACTTATTTACTTATTTACTTATTTACTTATTTACTCATTTACTTCTTTACTTATTTACTTATTTACTTATTTACTCATTTACTTCTTTACTTATTTACTTATTTACTTATTTACTTATTTGCTTATTTACTCATTTACTTCTTTACTTATTTACTTATTTACTTATTTACTTATTTACATATGTACTTATTTACTTATTTACTTATTTACTTATTTACTTATTTACTTATTTACTTATTTACTTATTTACTTATTTACTTATTTACTCATTTACGTATTTACTTATTTACTTATTTACTTATTTACTCATTTACTTCTTTACTTATTTACTTATTTACTTATTTACTCATTTACTTATTTGCTTATTTACTCATTTACTTCTTTACTTATTTACTTATTTACTTATTTACTTATTTACTTATTTACTTATTTACTTATTTACTCATTTACTTATTTACTTATTTACTTATTTACTTATTTACTTATTTACTTATTTACTTATTTACTTATTTACTTATTTACTTATTTACTTATTTACTTATTTACTTATTTACTTATTTACTTATTTACCTATTTACTTATTTACTTATTTCCTTATTTACTTATTTACTTATTTACTTATTTACTTATTTACTTATTTACTTATTTGCTTATTTACTCATTTACTTCTTTACTTCTTTACTTATTTACTTATTTACTTATTTACTTATTTACTTATTTACTTATTTACTTATTTACTCATTTACTTATTTACTTATTTACTTATTTACTTATTTACTTATTTACTTATTTACTTATTTACTTATTTACTTATTTACTTATTTACTTATTTACTTATTTACTTATGCACTTATTTACTTATTTACTTATTTACTTATTTACTTATTTACTTATTTACTTATTTGCTTATTTACTTATTTACTTATTTACTTATTTACTTATTTACTTATTTACTTATTTACTTATTTACTTATTTACTTATTTACTTATTTACTTATTTGCTTATTTACTTATTTACTTATTTACTTATTTACTTATTTACTTATTTACTTATTTACTTATTTACTTATTTACTTATTTACTTATTTACTTATGTACTTATTTACTTATTTACTTATTTACTTATTTACTTATTTACTTATTTACTTATTTACTTATTTACTTATTTACTTATTTACTTATTTTCTTATTTACTTATTTACTTATTTACTTATTTACTTATTTACTTATTTACTTATTTTCTTATTTACTTATTTACTTATTTACTTATTTACTTATTTACTTATTTACTTATTTGCTTATTTACTTATATACTTATTTACTTATTTACTTATGCACTTATGCACTTATGCACTTATTTACTTATTTGCTTATTTACTTATGCACTTATTTACTTATTTGCTTATTTACTTATTTACTTATTTACTTATTTACTTATTTACTTATTTACTTATTTACTTATTTACTTATTTACTTATTTGCTTATTTACCTATTTACTTATTTACTTATTTACTTATATGCTTATTTACTTATTTACTTATTTGCTTATTTACTTATTTGCGTATTTACTTATTTACTTATTTACTTATTTACTTATTTACTTATTTACTTATTTACTTATTTACTTATTTACTTATTTACTTATTTGCTTATTTGCTTATTTACTTATTTACTTATTTACTTATTTACTTATTTACTTATTTACTTATTTACTTATTTACTTATTTACTTATTTACTTATTTACTTATTTACTTATTTACTTATTTACTTATTTACTTATGTACTTATTTACTTATTTACTTATTTACTTATTTGCTTATTTACTTATTTGCTTATTTACTTATTTACTTATTTACTGATTTACTTATTTACTTATTTACTTATTTACTTATTTACTTATTTACTTATTTGGTCATTTACTTAATTACTTATTTACTTACTTGCTTATTTACTTATTTCCTTGTTTACTTATTTACTTATTTGCTTATTTACTTATTTACTTATTTACTCATTTACTTCTTTACTTATTTACTTATTTACTTATTTACTTATTTACTTATTTACTTATTTACTTATTTACTCATTTACTTATTTACTTATTTACTTATTTACTTATTTACTTATTTACTTATTTACTTATTTACTTATTTACTTATTTACTTATTTACTTATTTACTTATTTACTTATTTACCTATTTACTTATTTACTTATTTCCTTATTTACTTATTTACTTATTTACTTATTTACTTATTTACTTATTTACTTATTTACTTATTTGCTTATTTACTCATTTACTTCTTTACTTCTTTACTTATTTACTTATTTACTTATTTACTTATTTTCTTATTTACTTATTTACTTATTTACTTATTTACTTATTTACTTATTTACTTATTTGCTTATTTACTTATATACTTATTTACTTATTTACTTATGCACTTATGCACTTATGCACTTATTTACTTATTTGCTTATTTACTTATGCACTTATTTACTTATTTGCTTATTTACTTATTTACTTATTTACTTATTTACTTATTTACTTATTTACTTATTTACTTATTTACTTATTTACTTATTTGCTTATTTACCTATTTACTTATTTACTTATTTACTTATATGCTTATTTACTTATTTACTTATTTGCTTATTTACTTATTTGCGTATTTACTTATTTACTTATTTACTTATTTACTTATTTACTTATTTACTTATTTACTTATTTACTTATTTACTTATTTACTTATTTGCTTATTTGCTTATTTACTTATTTACTTATTTACTTATTTACTTATTTACTTATTTACTTATTTACTTATTTACTTATTTACTTATTTACTTATTTACTTATTTACTTATTTACTTATTTACTTATTTACTTATGTACTTATTTACTTATTTACTTATTTACTTATTTGCTTATTTACTTATTTGCTTATTTACTTATTTACTTATTTACTGATTTACTTATTTACTTATTTACTTATTTACTTATTTACTTATTTACTTATTTGGTCATTTACTTAATTACTTATTTACTTACTTGCTTATTTACTTATTTCCTTGTTTACTTATTTACTTATTTGCTTATTTACTTATTTACTTATTTACTCATTTACTTCTTTACTTATTTACTTATTTACTTATTTACTTATTTACTTATTTACTTATTTACTTATTTACTCATTTACTTATTTACTTATTTACTTATTTACTTATTTACTTATTTACTTATTTACTTATTTACTTATTTACTTATTTACTTATTTACTTATTTACTTATTTACTTATTTACCTATTTACTTATTTACTTATTTCCTTATTTACCTATTTACTTATTTACTTATTTACTTATTTACTTATTTACTTATTTACTTATTTACTTATTTACTTATTTACTTATGCACTTATTTACTTATTTACTTATTTACTTATTTACTTATTTACTTATTTACTTATTTGCTTATTTACTTATTTACTTATTTACTTATTTACTTATTTACTTATTTACTTATTTACTTATTTACTTATTTACTTATTTACTTATTTACTTATTTACTTATTTACTTATTTACTTATTTACTTATTTACTTATGTACTTATTTACTTATTTACTTATTTACTTATTTACTTATTTACTTATTTACTTATTTACTTATTTACTTATTTACTTATTTACTTATTTTCTTATTTACTTATTTACTTATTTACTTATTTACTTATTTACTTATTTTCTTATTTACTTATTTACTTATTTACTTATTTACTTATTTACTTATTTACTTATTTGCTTATTTACTTATATACTTATTTACTTATTTACTTATGCACTTATGCACTTATGCACTTATTTACTTATTTGCTTATTTACTTATTTACTTATTTACTTATTTACTTATTTGCTTATTTACTTATTTACTTATTTACTTATTTACTTATTTACTTATTTACTTATTTACTTATTTACTTATTTACTTATTTACTTATTTACTTATTTACTTATTTGCTTATTTACTTATTTACTTATTTACTTATTTACTTATTTACTTATTTACTTATTTACTTATTTACTTATTTACTTATTTACTTATTTACTTATGTACTTATTTACTTATTTACTTATTTACTTATTTACTTATTTACTTATTTACTTATTTACTTATTTACTTATTTACTTATTTTCTTATTTACTTATTTACTTATTTACTTATTTACTTATTTTCTTATTTACTTATTTACTTATTTACTTATTTACTTATTTACTTATTTACTTATTTACTTATTTGCTTATTTACTTATATACTTATTTACTTATTTACTTATGCACTTATGCACTTATGCACTTATTTACTTATTTGCTTATTTACTTATGCACTTATTTACTTATTTGCTTATTTACTTATTTACTTATTTACTTATTTACTTATTTACTTATTTACTTATTTACTTATTTACTTATTTACTTATTTACTTATTTGCTTATTTACCTATTTACTTATTTACTTATTTACTTATATGCTTATTTACTTATTTACTTATTTGCTTATTTACTTATTTGCGTATTTACTTATTTACTTATTTACTTATTTACTTATTTACTTATTTACTTATTTACTTATTTACTTATTTACTTATTTACTTATTTACTTATTTACTTATTTACTTATTTACTTATTTACTTATTTACTTATTTACTTATTTACTTATTTACTTATTTACTTATTTACTTATTTACTTATTTACTTATGTACTTATTTACTTATTTACTTATTTACTTATTTGCTTATTTACTTATTTGCTTATTTACTTATTTACTTATTTACTGATTTACTTATTTACTTATTTACTTATTTACTTATTTACTTATTTACTTATTTGGTCATTTACTTAATTACTTATTTACTTACTTGCTTATTTACTTATTTCCTTGTTTACTTATTTACTTATTTGCTTATTTACTTATTTACTTATTTACTTATTTACTTATTTACTTATTTACTTATTTACTTATTTACTTATTTACTTATTTACTTATTTACTTAATTACTTATTTTCTTATTTACTTATTTACTTATTTATTTATTTACTTATTTACTTATTTACTTATTTACTTATTTACTTCTTTGCTTATTTACCTATTTACTTATTTACTTATTTACTCATTTACTTATTTACTTATTTATTTATTTATTTATTTATTTATTTATTTATTTATTTATTTATTTATTTATTTACTTATTTACTTATTTACTTATTTACTTATTTACTCATTTACTTCTTTACTTATTTACTTATTTACTTATTTACTTATTTACTTATTTACTTATTTACTTATTTACTTATTTACTTATTTACTTATTTACTCATTTACTTATTTACTTATTTACTTATTTACTTATTTACTTATTTACTTATTTGCTTAATTACTTATTTACATATGTACTTGTTTACTTATTTACTTATTTACTTATTTGCTTATTTACCTATTTACTTATTTACTTATTTACCTATTTACTTATTTACTTATTTACTTATTTACTTATTTACTTATTTACTTATTTACTTATTTACTTATTTACTTATTTACTTATTTGCTTATTTACTTATTTACTTATTTACTTATTTACTTATTTACTCATTTACTTCTTTACTTATTTACTTATTTACTTATTTACTCATTTACTTCTTTACTTATTTACTTATTTACTTATTTACTTATTTACTTATTTACTTATTTACTTATTTACTTATTTACTTATTTACTTATTTACTTATTTACTTATTTACTCATTTACTTATTTACTTATTTACTTATTTACTTATTTACTTATTTACTTATTTACTTATTTACTCATTTACTTCTTTACTTCTTTACTTATTTACTTATTTACTTATTTACTTATTTACTTATTTACTTATTTACTTATTTACTCATTTACTTATTTACTTATTTACTCATTTACTTATTTACTTATTTACTTATTTACTTATTTACTTATTTACTTATTTACTTATTTACTTATTTACTTATTTACTTATTTACTTATTTACTTATTTACTTATTTACTTATTTACCTATTTACTTATTTACTTATTTACTTATTTGCTTATTTACTTATTTACTTATTTACTTATTTACTTATTTACTTATTTACTTATGCACTTATGCACTTATTTACTTATTTACTTATGCACTTATTTACTTATTTACTTATTTGCTTATTTACTTATTTACTTATTTACTTATTTACTTATTTACTTATTTACTTATTTACTTATTTACTTATTTACCTATTTACTTATTTACTTATTTACTTATTTACTTATTTACTTATTTACTTATTTGCTTATTTACTTATTTACTTATTTACTTATTTACTTATTTACTTATTTACTTATTTACTTATTTACTTATTTACTTATTTACTTATTTACCTATTTACTTATTTACTTATTTACTTATTTACTTATTTACTTATTTACTTATTTGCTTATTTACTTATTTACTTATTTACTTATTTACTTATTTACTTATTTACTTATTTGGTCATTTACTTATTTGCTTATTTACTTATTTGCTTATTTGCTTATTTACTTATTTGCTTATTTACTTATTTACTTATTTACTTATTTACTTATTTACTTATTTACTTATTTACTTATTTACTTATTTACTTATTTACTTATTTACTTATTTGGTCATTTACTTAATTACTTATTTACTTACTTGCTTATTTACTTATTTCCTTGTTTACTTATTTACTTATTTGCTTATTTACTTATTTACTTATTTACTTATTTACTTATTTTCTTATTTACTTATTTACTTATTTACTTATTTACTTATTTCCTTATTTACTTATTTACTTATTTACTTATTTACTTATTTTCTTATTTGCTTATTTACTTATTTACTTATTTACTTATTTACTGATTTACTTGTTTACCTATTTACTTATTTACTCATTTACTTCTTTACTTATTTACCTATTTACTTATTTACTTATTTGCTTATTTACTTATTTACTTATTTACTTATTTACTTATTTACTTATTTGCTTATTTACTTATTTACTTATTTACTTATTTACTTATTTACTTATTTACTTATTTACTTATTTACTTATTTACTTATTTACTTATTTGCTTATTTACTTATTTACTTATTTACTTATTTACTTATTTACTCATTTACTTCTTTACTTATTTACTTATTTACTTATTTACTCATTTACTTCTTTACTTATTTACTTATTTACTTATTTACTTATTTACTTATTTACTTATTTACTTATTTACTTATTTACTTATTTACTTATTTACTTATTTACTCATTTACTTCTTTACTTATTTACTTATTTACTTATTTACTTATTTACTTATTTACTTATTTACTCATTTACTTCTTTACTTCTTTACTTATTTACTTATTTACTTATTTACTTATTTACTTATTTACTTATTTACTTATTTACTTATTTACTTATTTACTTATTTACTCATTTACTTATTTACTTATTTACTTATTTACTTATTTACTTATTTGCTTATTTACTTATTTACTTATTTACTTATTTACTTATTTACTTATTTACTTATTTACTTATTTACTTATTTACTTATTTACTTATTTACTTATTTACTTATTTACTTATTTACTTATTTACTTATTTACTCATTTACTTCTTTACTTATTTACTTATTTACTTATTTACTTATTTACATATGTACTTATTTACTTATTTACTTATTTACTTATTTACTTATTTACTTATTTACTTATTTACTTATTTACTTATTTACTTATTTACTCATTTACTTCTTTACTTATTTACTTATTTACTTATTTACTCATTTACTTCTTTACTTATTTACTTATTTACTTATTTACTTATTTACTTATTTACTTATTTACTTATTTACTTATTTACTTATTTACTTATTTACTTACTTGCTTATTTACTTATTTCCTTGTTTGCTTATTTACTTATTTACTTATTTACTTATTTTCTTATTTACTTATTTTCTTATTTACTTATTTACTTATTTACTTATTTACTTATTTCCTTATTTACTTATTTACTTATTTACTTATTTACTTATTTGCTTATTTACTTATATACTTATTTACTTATTTACTTATTTACATATTTACATATGTACTTATTTACTTATTTACTTATTTACTTATTTACTTATTTACTTATGCACTTATGCACTTATGCACTTATTTACTTATTTGCTTATTTACTTATTTACTTATTTACTTATTTACATATGTACTTATTTACTTATTTGCTTAATTACTTATTTACATATGTACTTATTTACTTATTTGCTTAATTACTTATTTACTTATTTACTCATTTACTTCTTTACTTATTTACCTATTTACTTATTTACTTATTTACTTATTTACTTATTTACTGATTTACTTGTTTACCTATTTACTTATTTACTCATTTACTTCTTTACTTATTTACCTATTTACTTATTTACTTATTTGCTTATTTACTTATTTACTTATTTACTTATTTACTTATTTACTTATTTGCTTATTTACTTATTTACTTATTTACTTATTTACTTATTTACTTATTTACTTATTTACTTATTTACATATGTACTTATTTACTTATTTACTTATTTACTTATTTACTTATTTACTTATTTACTTATTTACTTATTTACTTATTTACTTATTTACTTATTTACTCATTTACTTCTTTACTTATTTACTTATTTACTTATTTACTCATTTACTTCTTTACTTATTTACTTATTTACTTATTTACTTATTTGCTTATTTACTCATTTACTTCTTTACTTATTTACTTATTTACTTATTTACTTATTTACATATGTACTTATTTACTTATTTACTTATTTACTTATTTACTTATTTACTTATTTACTTATTTACTTATTTACTTATTTACTCATTTACTTATTTACTTATTTACTTATTTACTTATTTACTCATTTACTTCTTTACTTATTTACTTATTTACTTATTTACTCATTTACTTATTTGCTTATTTACTCATTTACTTCTTTACTTATTTACTTATTTACTTATTTACTTATTTACTTATTTACTCATTTACTTATTTACTTATTTACTTATTTACTTATTTACTTATTTACTTATTTACTTATTTACTTATTTACTTATTTACTTATTTACTTATTTACTTATTTACTTATTTACTTATTTACCTATTTACTTATTTACTTATTTCCTTATTTACTTATTTACTTATTTACTTATTTACTTATTTACTTATTTACTTATTTACTTATTTACTTATTTACTTATTTACTTATTTACTTATTTGCTTATTTACTCATTTACTTCTTTACTTCTTTACTTATTTACTTATTTACTTATTTACTTATTTACTTATTTACTTATTTACTTATTTACTCATTTACTTATTTACTTATTTACCTATTTACTTATTTACTTATTTACTTATTTACTTATTTACTTATTTACTTATTTACTTATTTACTTATTTACTTATTTACTTATTTACTTATTTACCTATTTACTTATTTACTTATTTACTTATTTACTTATTTACTTATTTACTTATTTACTTATTTACTTATTTACTTATGCACTTATTTACTTATTTACTTATTTACTTATTTACTTATTTACTTATTTACTTATTTGCTTATTTACTTATTTACTTATTTACTTATTTACTTATTTACTTATTTACTTATTTACTTATTTACTTATTTACTTATTTACTTATTTACTTATTTGCTTATTTACTTATTTACTTATTTACTTATTTACTTATTTACTTATTTACTTATTTACTTATTTACTTATTTACTTATTTACTTATGTACTTATTTACTTATTTACTTATTTACTTATTTACTTATTTACTTATTTACTTATTTACTTATTTACTTATTTTCTTATTTACTTATTTACTTATTTACTTATTTACTTATTTACTTATTTTCTTATTTACTTATTTACTTATTTACTTATTTACTTATTTACTTATTTACTTATTTGCTTATTTACTTATATACTTATTTACTTATTTACTTATGCACTTATGCACTTATGCACTTATGCACTTATTTACTTATTTGCTTATTTACTTATGCACTTATTTACTTATTTGCTTATTTACTTATTTACTTATTTACTTATTTACTTATTTACTTATTTACTTATTTACTTATTTACTTATTTACTTATTTACTTATTTGCTTATTTACCTATTTACTTATTTACTTATTTACTTATATGCTTATTTACTTATTTACTTATTTGCTTATTTACTTATTTGCGTATTTACTTATTTACTTATTTACTTATTTACTTATTTACTTATTTACTTATTTACTTATTTACTTATTTACTTATTTACTTATTTACTTATTTGCTTATTTACTTATTTACTTATTTACTTATTTACTTATTTACTTATTTACTTATTTACTTATTTACTTATTTACTTATTTACTTATTTACTTATTTACTTATGTACTTATTTACTTATTTACTTATTTACTTATTTGCTTATTTACTTATTTGCTTATTTACTTATTTACTTATTTACTGATTTACTTATTTACTTATTTACTTATTTACTTATTTACTTATTTACTTATTTGGTCATTTACTTAATTACTTATTTACTTACTTGCTTATTTACTTATTTCCTTGTTTACTTATTTACTTATTTGCTTATTTACTTATTTACTTATTTACTTATTTACTTATTTACTTATTTACTTATTTACTTATTTACTTAATTACTTATTTTCTTATTTACTTATTTACTTATTTATTTATTTACTTATTTACTTATTTACTTATTTACTTATTTACTTCTTTGCTTATTTACCTATTTACTTATTTACTTATTTACTCATTTACTTATTTACTTATTTATTTATTTATTTATTTATTTATTTATTTATTTATTTATTTATTTATTTATTTACTTATTTACTTATTTACTTATTTACTTATTTACTCATTTACTTCTTTACTTATTTACCTATTTACTTATTTACTCATTTACTTATTTACTTATTTACTTATTTACTTATTTGCTTATTTACTTATTTGCTTATTTACTTATTTACTTATTTACTTATTTACTTATTTACTTATTTACTTATTTACTCATTTACTTATTTACTTATTTACTTATTTACTTATTTACTTATTTACTTATTTACTTATTTACTTATTTACTTATTTACTTATTTACTTATTTACTTATTTACTTATTTACTTATTTACTTATTTACTTATTTACTTATTTACTTATTTACTTATTTACTTATTTACTTATTTACTTATTTACTCATTTACTTATTTACTTATTTACTTATTTACTTATTTACTTATTTACTTATTTACTTATTTACTTATTTACTTATTTACTTATTTACTTATTTACTTATTTACTTATTTACTTATTTACTTATTTACCTATTTACCTATTTACTTATTTACTTATTTACTTATTTGCTTATTTACTTATTTACTTATTTACTTATTTACTTATTTACTTATTTACTTATTTACTTATTTACTTATTTACTTATTTACTTATTTACTTATTTACTTATTTACTTATGCACTTATTTACTTATGCACTTATTTACTTATTTGCTTATTTACTTATTTACTTATTTACTTATTTACTTATTTACTTATTTGCTTATTTACTTATTTACTTATTTACTTATTTACTTATTTACTTATTTACTTATTTACTTATTTACTTATTTACTTATTTACTTATTTACTTATTTGCTTATTTACTTATTTACTTATTTACTTATTTACTTATTTACTTATTTACTTATTTACTTATTTACTTATTTACTTATTTACTTATTTACTTATTTACTTATTTACTTATTTACTTATTTACTTATTTACTTATTTACTTATTTACTTATTTACTTATTTACTTATTTACTTATTTACTTATTTACTTATTTACTTATTTACTTATTTACTTATTTACTTATTTACTTATTTACTTATTTACTTATTTACTTATTTACTTATTTACTTATTTACTTATTTACTTATTTTCTTATTTACTTATTTACTTATTTACTTATTTACTTATTTACTTATTTACTTATTTACTTATTTACTTATTTACTTATTTACTTATTTGCTTATTTACTTATATACTTATTTACTTATTTACTTATTTACATATTTACATATGTACTTATTTACTTATTTACTTATTTACTTATTTACTTATGCACTTATGCACTTATGCACTTATTTACTTATTTGCTTATTTACTTATGCACTTATTTACTTATTTGCTTATTTACTTATTTACTTATTTACTTATTTACTTATTTACTTATTTACTTATTTACTTATTTACTTATTTACTTATTTACTTATTTACATATGTACTTATTTACTTATTTGCTTAATTACTTATTTACATATGTACTTATTTACTTATTTGCTTAATTACTTATTTACTTATTTACTCATTTACTTCTTTACTTATTTACCTATTTACTTATTTACTTATTTACTTATTTACTTATTTACTGATTTACTTGTTTACCTATTTACTTATTTACTCATTTACTTCTTTACTTATTTACCTATTTACTTATTTACTTATTTACTTATTTACTGATTTACTTGTTTACTTATTTACTTATTTACTTATTTGCTTATTTACCTATTTACTTATTTACTTATTTACTTATATGCTTATTTACTTATTTACTTATTTGCTTATTTACTTATTTGCGTATTTACTTATTTACTTATTTACTTATTTACTTATTTACTTATTTACATATGTACTTATTTACTTATTTACTTATTTACTTATTTACTTATTTACTTATTTACTTATTTACTTATTTACTCATTTACTTATTTACTTATTTACTTATTTACTTATTTACTTATTTACTTATTTACTTATTTACTTATTTACTTATTTACTTATTTACTTATTTACTTATTTACTTATTTACCTATTTACTTATTTACTTATTTACTTATTTGCTTATTTACTTATTTACTTATTTACTTATTTACTTATTTACTTATTTACTTATTTACTTATTTACTTATTTACCTATTTACTTATTTACTTATTTACTTATTTACTTATTTACTTATGCACTTATGCACTTATGCACTTATGCACTTATTTACTTATGCACTTATTTACTTATTTGCTTATTTGCTTATTTACTTATTTACTTATTTACTTATTTACTTATTTGCTTATTTACTTATTTACTTATTTACTTATTTACTTATTTACTTATTTACTTATTTACTTATTTACTTATTTACTTATTTACTTATTTACTTATTTACTTATTTACTTATTTGCTTATTTACTTATTTACTTATTTACTTATTTACTTATTTACTTATTTACTTATTTACTTATTTACTTATTTACTTATTTACTTATTTACTTATTTACTTATTTACTTATTTACTTATTTACTTATTTACTTATTTACTTATTTACTTATTTACTTATTTACTTATTTACTTATTTACTTATTTACTTATTTACTTATTTACTTATTTTCTTATTTACTTATTTACTTATTTACTTATTTACTTATTTTCTTATTTACTTATTTACTTATTTACTTATTTACTTATTTACTTATGCACTTATGCACTTATGCACTTATTTACTTATTTGCTTATTTACTTATGCACTTATTTACTTATTTGCTTATTTACTTATTTACTTATTTACTTATTTACTTATTTACTTATTTACTTATTTACTTATTTACTTATTTACTTATTTACTTATTTACTTATTTACTTATTTACATATGTACTTATTTACTTATTTGCTTAATTACTTATTTACATATGTACTTATTTACTTATTTGCTTAATTACTTATTTACTTATTTACTCATTTACTTCTTTACTTATTTACCTATTTACTTATTTACTTATTTACTTATTTACTGATTTACTTGTTTACCTATTTACTTATTTACTCATTTACTTCTTTACTTATTTACCTATTTACTTATTTACTTATTTACTTATTTACTGATTTACTTGTTTACTTATTTACTTATTTACTTATTTGCTTATTTACCTATTTACTTATTTACTTATTTACTTATATGCTTATTTACTTATTTACTTATTTGCTTATTTACTTATTTGCGTATTTACTTATTTACTTATTTACTTATTTACTTATTTACTTATTTACTTATTTACTTATTTACTTATTTGCTTATTTACTTATTTACTTATTTACTTATTTACTTATTTACTTATTTACTTATTTACTTATTTACTTATTTACTTATTTACTTATTTACTTATTTACTTATTTACATATGTACTTATTTACTTATTTACTTATTTACTTATTTACTTATTTACTTATTTACTTATTTACTTATTTACTTATTTACTTATTTACTCATTTACTTCTTTACTTATTTACTTATTTACTTATTTACTTATTTACTTATTTACTTATTTACTTATTTACTTATTTACATATTTACTTATTTACTTATTTACTTATTTACTTATTTACTCATTTACTTATTTACTTATTTACTTATTTACTTATTTACTTATTTACTTATTTACTTATTTACTTATTTACTTATTTACTTATTTGCTTATTTACTTATTTACTTATTTACTTATTTACTTATTTACTTATTTACTTATTTACTTATTTACTTATTTACTTATTTACTTATTTACTTATTTACTTATTTACTTATTTACTTATTTACTTATTTACTTATTTACTTATTTACATATGTACTTATTTACTTATTTACTTATTTACTTATTTACTTATTTACTTATTTACTTATTTACTTATTTACTCATTTACTTCTTTACTTATTTACTTATTTACTTATTTACTCATTTACTTCTTTACTTATTTACTTATTTACTTATTTACTTATTTACTTATTTACTTATTTACTTATTTACTTATTTACTTATTTACTTATTTACTTATTTACTTATTTACTTATTTACTTATTTACTCATTTACTTATTTACTTATTTACTTATTTACTTATTTACTTATTTACTTATTTACTTATTTACTTATTTACTTATTTACTTATTTACTTATTTACTTATTTACTTATTTACTTATTTACTTATTTACCTATTTACTTATTTACTTATTTACTTATTTGCTTATTTACTTATTTACTTATTTACTTATTTACTTATTTACTTATTTACTTATTTACTTATTTACTTATTTACTTATTTACTTATGCACTTATGCACTTATTTACTTATTTACTTATTTACTTATTTACTCATTTACTTATTTACTCATTTACTTATTTACTTATTTACTTATTTACTTATTTACTCATTTACTTCTTTACTTATTTACTTATTTACTTATTTACTCATTTACTTCTTTACTTATTTACTTATTTACTTATTTACTTATTTACTTATTTACTTATTTACTTATTTACTTATTTACTTATTTACTTATTTACTTATTTACTTATTTACTTATTTACTTATTTACTCATTTACTTATTTACTTATTTACTTATTTACTTATTTACTTATTTACTTATTTACTTATTTACTTATTTACTTATTTACTTATTTACTTATTTACTTATTTACTTATTTACTTATTTACTTATTTACCTATTTACTTATTTACTTATTTACTTATTTGCTTATTTACTTATTTACTTATTTACTTATTTACTTATTTACTTATTTACTTATTTACTTATTTACTTATTTACTTATTTACTTATGCACTTATGCACTTATTTACTTATTTACTTATTTACTTATTTACTCATTTACTTATTTACTCATTTACTTATTTACTTATTTACTTATTTACTTATTTACTTATTTACTTATTTACTTATTTACTTATTTACTTATTTGCTTATTTACTTATTTGCTTATTTACTTATTTACTTATTTACTTATTTACTTATTTACTTATTTACTTATTTACTTATTTACTTATTTACTTATTTACTTATTTACTTATTTACTTATTTACTTATTTACTTATTTACTTATTTACTTATTTACTTATTTACTTATTTACTTATTTACTTATTTACTTATTTACATATGTACTTATTTACTTATTTACTTATTTACTTATTTACTTATTTACTTATTTACTTATTTACTTATTTACTCATTTACTTCTTTACTTATTTACTTATTTACTTATTTACTCATTTACTTCTTTACTTATTTACTTATTTACTTATTTACTTATTTACTTATTTACTTATTTACTTATTTACTTATTTACTTATTTACTTATTTACTTATTTACTTATTTACTTATTTACTTATTTACTTATTTACTCATTTACTTATTTACTTATTTACTTATTTACTTATTTACTTATTTACTTATTTACTTATTTACTTATTTACTTATTTACTTATTTACTTATTTACTTATTTACTTATTTACTTATTTACTTATTTACCTATTTACTTATGCACTTATTTACTTATTTGCTTATTTGCTTATTTACTTATTTACTTATTTACTTATTTACTTATTTGCTTATTTACTTATTTACTTATTTACTTATTTACTTATTTACTTATTTACTTATTTACTTATTTACTTATTTACTTATTTACTTATTTACTTATTTACTTATTTACTTATTTGCTTAATTACTTATTTACTCATTTACTCATTTACTTATGTACTTATTTACTTATTTACTTATTTACTTATTTACTTATTTACTTATTTACTTATTTACTTATTTACTCATTTACTTCTTTATTTATTTACTTATTTACTTATTTACTTATTTACTTATTTACTTATTTACTTATTTACTTATTTACTTATTTACTTATTTGCTTATTTACTCATTTACTTATTTACTTATTTACTTATTTACTTATTTACATATGTACTTATTTACTTATTTGCTTAATTACTTATTTACATATGTACTTATTTACTTATTTGCTTAATTACTTATTTACTTATTTACTCATTTACTTCTTTACTTATTTACCTATTTACTTATTTACTTATTTACTTATTTACTTATTTACTGATTTACTAGTTTACCTATTTACTTATTTACTCATTTACTTCTTTACTTATTTACCTATTTACTTATTTACTTATTTACTTATTTACTGATTTACTTGTTTACTTATTTACTTATTTACTTATTTGCTTATTTACCTATTTACTTATTTACTTATTTACTTATATGCTTATTTACTTATTTACTTATTTGCTTATTTACTTATTTGCGTATTTACTTATTTACTTATTTACTTATTTACTTATTTACTTATTTACTTATTTACTTATTTACTTATTTGCTTATTTACTTATTTACTTATTTACTTATTTACTTATTTACTTATTTACTTATTTACTTATTTACTTATTTACTTATTTACTTATTTACTTATTTACATATGTACTTATTTACTTATTTACTTATTTACTTATTTACTTATTTACTTATTTACTTATTTACTTATTTACTTATTTACTCATTTACTTCTTTACTTATTTACTTATTTACTTATTTACTCATTTACTTCTTTACTTATTTACTTATTTACTTATTTACTTATTTACTTATTTACTTATTTACTTATTTACTTATTTACATATTTACTTATTTACTTATTTACTTATTTACTTATTTACTCATTTACTTATTTACTTATTTACTTATTTACTTATTTACTTATTTACTTATTTACTTATTTACTTATTTACTTATTTACTTATTTACTTATTTGCTTATTTACTTATTTACTTATTTACTTATTTACTTATTTACTTATTTACTTATTTACTTATTTACTTATTTACTTATTTACTTATTTACTTATTTACTTATTTACTTATTTACTTATTTACTTATTTACATATGTACTTATTTACTTATTTACTTATTTACTTATTTACTTATTTACTTATTTACTTATTTACTTATTTACTCATTTACTTCTTTACTTATTTACTTATTTACTTATTTACTCATTTACTTCTTTACTTATTTACTTATTTACTTATTTACTTATTTACTTATTTACTTATTTACTTATTTACTTATTTACTTATTTACTTATTTACTTATTTACTTATTTACTTATTTACTTATTTACTCATTTACTTATTTACTTATTTACTTATTTACTTATTTACTTATTTACTTATTTACTTATTTACTTATTTACTTATTTACTTATTTACTTATTTACTTATTTACTTAT